>PVIU01029353.1:0-17678 GCA_004026605.1 Ondatra zibethicus
AAAGCAGGCCTACTGAGGGTTGCCAGCTCCTCTCTGCTCGGCTCCGTGGGACAAAGGAGGCCCCCTAGCAGGGGACTTGTCCTTCCCCCAAGGCCTCAGCCCGGGTGGGCCGAGCTCAGGTGCAGCCGGGACAGGGTCCAGATGAATCCGCGGAAGCTGGTTGGGCGAGGATCCCGGTCCCAAAAGCAGGCCTACTGAGCGATAATTAATTTTTTATACTCGTTTCTGTCTGTATTCTACTGATGTAAAACTATTAATGAATAAATATGTGTAATGAATTAGGTCAGTATGATGAATAACTAGGCCAGCTCAAGAATAACTATATTTTAATGGTTATAAGGGGAAAACAAGCTACATGAGTGGAAGGTCCAACTTCCTATATGTCCAGCGGGTGCAGAGAGGGCGTGCACCTGAATTCTCCCAGTTTTTCCTCCTCCACTGCAGATAGCCACACCTTAATTAGATGTGATTGGTTGACAGAGTTTCCCCATCATCTCCCTCTTTTGTCTAAACAAGATCGATCCAAACCCAATACAACTATATACAATAGGAACAGATACCAAATGTAAAATTACAAACAATAAACAATATCAAGCAAGGGATGCATAACAAAAGTTTTACTAAACATTCTATTTCAAGGAGTCTAAATATTACATTGAAATTAAGCTTGGCTAAATCATGAGGAAGGTAACTACAATTATTTAATCTTCAACTCCATCAAGGATCTGAGAAGGGAAACAATATTACTTGAGTGAACAGGAAATGCAATCGAGAAACTTTCAAAATGTGCAACAAATGACAGAGACAACTGACTACCTGGGCAATCACCCAAAGTCTCATTTGCAATGTTGAAGCAACCAACTTTGGCTAAGGCCTAACGTAACTGACCTATCACTTTCAAAACTATCTTACCCTATCTTGGCAGGATATGACGGTCCTGTTTTATCCATTTACGGATACTCTGTATCTCTGTCAGTGATTGAGGTATGGGCATTTCTTTGCCCAAAGGCCAGTTCTGCCAAGAAGAAAGGCTCCAGGTGGAGTGTCTTTGGTGCTCAACATTCTCTCAGGAATAGATCAGTGTTGCCAAGAGTGATTGTATCTCACTACCACGGAACTCTAAGTTAGATTAAAGGCCATTTTTTATAGCACTCTGAATAGGTTGAAGATCATCTATCTATACTGAATATAATCTCTAAATATCTAAAGAACCTAATTAGTCTAATTATAAATATGACAAAAATAGATGACTATTGATCTATAATTCTCAATACCTATCTAACTTAAAGACTAAGACAATAAACAACTGTGCAATAAATGAGGACAATGACCTTGAAATGTAAACAATGTATAAGTATCTTGATCAGAGGTAGTAATGTACACTGAAATATGGTAAATATATATATATATCAATACATAAAAAATGTTTTAAACAGAGGTAGAAGCATACATGCATACAATATTCAATATAATTTAACTTTGTATCAATATGCAAGAATCAATACCAATATAATTGTCTAAAAACAATAACTCACAAATACCAATCTATTATCCCATCATCCAATTATCCCTCTTATTTTTTTTTAAAAAAAGACCCCTGAGTCTATAAAATTACTCCCCCACCCCTCAACCAAATACCAATTATAATCAACCCCTAAATGATGTCCCTAAGCCTGAGGGCAAACTTTGCTGGTAGGGGACATCAAGAAAAAAATATATAGGACAAAACCAAACCCTAGGAATAGCAGTGTAGGAGGTACATCATATGCATCTTATAAGACTTCACCCATGGTGTAAGTGAAAAGGTTATTGAAACCTTGGACGGTTAGATTGTATGACATATTGCCCCCCCCCCTTTTAAATCAAATCTCACCTGTGGCATAATCAATTGGAGTAGGTGCAATAACCATTGCTTGCCAGTAGGTGTTGCAGTGCACTTGAATTCACATGCTCAGTTTAGATCTGAATTTAGGTGGAATAGGCTGAAAAATATACTCAAATCAAGAAGTTTTTTAGTATAAATAACAGACTATGTGCTCTGTCAAGATCTATGGCTATTTAATAGTCTCCCGCTCTGGTGGCGCACTGGGTGCAGCAGGATCTATGACCATGGAAGTGCTCCGGGAAATTGCATGGGAATGGCCTTTCCCCACAGCAGTGGCAGAGCTAGGCTGAATGCACGGAGCTGAGCTGCGAGGGCTTGGGAACACTGTGGAGGGGGGGCAGTT
Source organism: Ondatra zibethicus (assembly GCA_004026605.1). Lineage (NCBI taxonomy): Eukaryota > Metazoa > Chordata > Mammalia > Rodentia > Cricetidae > Ondatra > Ondatra zibethicus. Next base: position 2,229 of record PVIU01029353.1, read on the forward strand.
GGCAGCACAACTGGTAGCCGGGGGGAGCTAGGACAGTCTATGTCCAAACGACTGCAGCATGGCCATGGCTGGCCAGAGATCCTAGTGGCCCCTCTGCACAGCGGCAGCTGGCCAGAGCTGCAAGAGGCTCTAAAAGCCCCACATTGGGTGCCAAGTGTAATGAATTAGGGTGGTATGATGAATAAGTAGGCCAACTCAAAAATGACAACTATATTTTAATGGTTATAAGGGGAAAACTCATGCTACAAGAGTGGGAGGTCCGACTTCCTATATGTCCGGTGGGCACCACACAGAGAGGGTGTGCACCTAAATTATCCCAGGTTTTCCTCCTTCGCTGCAGGTAGCCACACCTTAATTAGATGTGATTGGTAGACAGAGTTTCTCCATCAAATATGTACCCTAAAGATTTAAAGTACAGCTGATTGATTATCTTTCATATATAAAACTTTAGGTTTGTGATTTCTTTAAGGTTCCTTATAAGGAATTCTTTGTAAGGAAATGGCACCCAAACATTTGGCAAGAATTTCCACAAAAAGCCTGAGTAAGCTTTAAAAAAGGGGGAGAAAACACAGGCTGTGGCTGCGCAGAGAAGACAAAGAGGTGAATGATCAACCACACAGTGAGGTACCCCATTCCCTAGGCCCTCAGTGCACAGGCAAATCCTGGGCCCCTCCCCTACCTGCCTCAGCATCTCTAGCCAGCCAGCAAGTAAACTTCCTGCAGGAAGGCAGATCCAACACCCCACCCCATCAATTGGACCCTGTAAACTACAAGGTCCACTCTGTCCCCCAAACCTCCTCTCCCTCATAACCTCAGAGGAACTCTGAAACACAAACTGTAACTGCACAGAGAGGTCCAAGAGGTGAGTGATCACCCACACAACTGGGCACCCCACTTCCTAGGCCCTGACCCTTGGTAACCAGAGCAAAATCTGGGACCCTGCCCCCACTTGCCTCAGCTTCTCTGGCAAACCAGTAAGGAAGCTTCCTGCAGGTAGGCTGATCCAACACCCCAACTCATCAATTGGACTCTGTAAGCTACAAATACTACTCCACCCCCAAACCCCCTACCCCTCACAACCTCAGAGGAACTCTGAAGCACAGGCTACAACTACACAGAGAGAACTAAGATCAAGAGAGAAAACCAAGAGAATGGACCAAGAGAGCAGGCCAAGAGAGACCTTAGCAGCTCCCTGAAACACAGACAGCAACAATACAGAGCAGGCCAAGAGCAAGCAGCTCCTGAAGACACAGACAGTAACTGCAAGTATTGGACCAAGAGGAAAAGACACTGCTGGCACCAATTGGAGGAAGAGATGGGTAGGCGCCAATGCAAGAATTCATTCAACAACTTAAAAAGCAACATGGTAAAACCAGAACCCAGTGGTCATAAAACAGGAAGATTTGAACATCCTAACACAGAAGAAGGAGAAGAAATCAATTTTAAATTTAATTTTATGAGGATGATGGAGAAATCTAAAGAGGAAATAAAAAATTCCCTTAAAAATTGAGGAAAAGACAAACAAAAATTGGAAGAAATCAATAAATCTATTAAAGAAAGCCAAGAAAAACTATCAAACAGATGAAGCAAACAGTTCAAACAGATCAAGAGTTGAAAACAGAAACAGAGGCAATAAAAGAAAACACAAAGTGAGGGAATTCTGGACATGGAAAATCTGGGTAAATGAGTGGGAACTACAGATTCAAGCACAGCCAACAGAATACAAGAGATGGAAGAGAAAATCTCAGATGTTGAGGATACTATAAAGAAAATGTTAAATCCAACAAATTCTTAACACAAAACATCCAGAAAATCTGTGACACCATGGATAAACCAAATCTAAGAATAATAGGGATAGAAGGAGGAGAAAAACTCCAGCTCAAAGGCACAGAAAATATATTCAACAAACTCATAGGAAAAAAAAAACTTTCCCAACCTAATGAAGTTTAGGTACAAGAAGTTTACAGAACACCAAATAGATTGGACAAAAAGAAGAAGAAGAAGAAGGACGAGGAGGGGAAGGAGGAGGAGGAGGAGGGGGAGGAGGAGGAGAAGAAGAAGAAGCCCCCTCACCAAATAATAATCAAAATGCGAAACATACAGAATAAAGAATATTAGAAGCTGCAAAGGAAAAAGGCCAAGTAACAAATAAAGGCATACTTATCAGAATTACACACAACCTCTCAACAGAAACTATGAAAGCCAGAAAATCCTGAACAGATGTGCTAGAGACATTAAGAGACCATGGATGCAACACCAGAATATGATACCCAGCAAAGCTTTCAATCACCGTTGATGGAGAAAACAAGATATTCTATGACAAAACCAAATTTAAACAATACCTATTCACAAATCCAGCTCTACATAAAGTGCTAGAAGGAAAACTCCAACCCAAAGAAGCTAACTGTACCCACAAAAATACAGACAACAGATAACTTCCTACCAGCAAACACCAAAGAAACACTCAAACACTCCTACCAAAAAATAACAGGAATTAATAATCATTGGTCATTAATATCTCTGAATATCAGTGGACTCAATTTATTTATAAAAAGACACAGGCTAAGAGAATGGATATGGAAGTGGGATCCATCCTTCTGCTGTAAAAAAAGAAACACACTTCAACCTCAAGGACAGACTTTACCTCAGAGTAAAGGGTTGGAAAAACATTTTCCAATCAAATGGAGCTAAGAAACAAGCAGGTGCAGCTATCTAACAAAACAGAATTTAAACTAAACTCAATCAGAAGAAATGGAGAAAGACACTTCATACCCGTCACAGGTAACATTCATCAAGATGAAATCTTAATATTTAACATCTATACCCCAAACACAAGAACACTCACATATATAAAAGAAACATTACTGATGTGCTTAAATTGCACATCAAACCACATACATTAATAGTAGGAGACTGAACATCCCACTCTCAACAATGGGCAGGTAAACAAGACAGAAATTTAACAGAGTAATAAGAGAACTAACAGATGTCATGACACAAATGGACTTAATAGACATCTATAGAACATTTCACCAAAACACAAAAGATTATACTGTATTCTCAGCACCTCATGGAATCTTCTCTAAAATTGACCACATATTCAGCAACAAAGCAAAGCAAAACAGATACAAGAAAATTGGAATAACCCCCTGTATATTATCAGATCACCATGGTTTAAAGTTAAAGTTCAACAACAATAATTGCAGAAAGCTTACAAACCCATAGAAATTGAACAGGGCTCAATTGATTCACCCCTGGGTCAAGGAAGAAATAAAGAAATTAAAGACTTCCTAGAATTCAGTGAAAATGAAAACATAATGCACCCAAATGTATCAACACTCTGAAAGCAGTAATAAGAGGAAATTTCATAGCACTAAGTGCCTACATAAAGAAGATAGCAACTATCAACTTAACAGCACTCCTGAAAGCTCTACATCAAAAAGAAGCAGACTCATGTAGGCGGAGTAGAGGACAGGAAATAATCAAATTGAGGGCTGAAATCAATAAAAATAGGAACAAAGAAAACAATACAAAGAATCAATGAAACAAAGTGTTGGTTCTTTGAGAAAATCATCAAGATAGATAAACCCTTATCCAAATGTATCAAAAGGCAGAGAGAGAATATCCAAATTAACAAAATCAGAAATGAAAAGAGGGACATAACAACAGACACTGAGGAAAATCAGAAAACCATTACATCCTACTATGAAAACCTGTACTCCATAGAATTGGAAAATGGAAAAGAAATGGATAATTTTCTGGATAGGTACCACATAACAAAATTAAATCAAGACCAGGTAAGTGTTGTATTGAGGGGCTTGGGCTGCGTTCCCGGCGCTGGGCCCCTTGTTCTGTCCCGCCCAGCTCCCAGTGCGTACTCGAAATAATTACATGGAAACTGTATTCATTGAAGTACTGCCTGGCCCATTAGCTCTAGCCTCTTATTGGCTAACTCTCACATATTTGTTTAACCCATTTCTAATCATCTATGTGTCACCACGAGTCGTGGCTTACCGGCATGAGTCTAACCAGTGTCCATCTTGTGCTGGAGAAGCATGGCGTCTGCTCCACTGCCTTCTCTCTCACAGCATTCCCTTCTATCTACTCTGCCACCTAAGGGCTGTCCTACCAAAAGGCCAAGGCAGTTTTCTTTATTTAACCAATGAGGGCAATACACAAATAAAAGACCCTCCTACACCAGATAAGCATTTTTATTGATTTTTATTGAGCTCTACATTTTTCCCTGCTCCATTCCCTGTCTCTCTCCTCCCCCAAGGTCCCCATGCTCCCAATTTACTCAGGAAATCTTTTCTTTTTCTACTTCCTATGTAGACTAGATCTATGTAAGTCTCATTGTCCTCATTGTTGTCTAAATTCTCTGGGATTGTGGTTTGTAGACTAGTTTTATTTGCTTTATGTTTAAAAAACACCTATGAGTACATGTGATAATTGTCTTTCTGTGTATGGGTTACCTCACTCAAAGTAATGTTTTCTAACTCCATCGATTTTCCTGCAAAATTCAAGATGTAGTTATTTTTTTCTGCTGTGTAGAACTCCATTGTGTAAATGTACCACATTTTCCTTATCCGTTCTTCAGTTGAAGGGCATTTAGGTTGTTTCCAGGTTCTCAATATGACAAACAATGCTGCTATGAACATAGTTGAGCATAAGTCCTTGTGGCTCGATTGAGCATCCTTTGGATATATACTCAAAAGTGGTATTAGTGAGTCTTGAGGAAGGTTGTTTCCTAATTTTCTAAGAAATTGACACACTGACATCCAAAGGGGCTGTACCAGCTTGCATTCCAACCAGCAATGCAGAAGTGTTCCCTTTTCCTCACAACCTCTCCAGCATAAGTTGTCATCACTGTTTTTGATCTTGGCTATTCTTTTTTTTTTAAGATTTATTTATTTATTATGTATACAACATTCCTTCCATATATGCTTGCATGCCAGAAGAGGGCACCAGATCTTATTATAGATGGCTGTGAGCCACCATGTGGTTGCTAGGAACTGAACTCAGGACCTCTGAAAGAGGAGTCAGTGCTCTTAACCTCTGAGCCATCTCTCCAGCCCCGATCTTGGCTATTCTTACAAGTTTAAGATGGAATCTCAGAGTTGTTTTGATTTGCATTTCTCTGATGACTAAGGATGTTGAACATTTCCTTAAGTGTCTTTCAACCATGTTAGATTCCTCTGTTGAGAGCTTCCTGTTTAGGTCTGTACTCCATTTTTTTTATTGGATTATGTGTTCTTTGAATGACCAATTTCTTGAGTTCTTTTTATATTTTGGAGATCAGACCTCTGTCTGATGTCAGGTTAGTGAAGATATTTTCCCATTCGGCAGGCTGTTGCTTTGTCTTGTTGACCATGTCCTTTACAGAAGTTTTCAGTATCAGGAGGTCCCATTTATTAATTGTTTCAGTGTCTGTGCTGCTGGGGTTATATTTAGGAAGTGGTTCCCTCTGCCAATGAGTTCAAGTGTACTTGCCACTTTCTCTTCTATAAGGTTCAGTGTGGCTGGCTAAACATTATAGAAGATTGAAATCTTTGATCCATTTGGACTTGAGTTTTGTGCATGGTGATAGATATGGGTCTATTTTCATTTTTTACATGTTGATATCCAGTTATACCAGCACCATTAGTTAAGTATGCTTTCCTTTTTCCATTTGATATTTTTGCTTCTTTGTCAAAAAATCAGATGTTTGAAGGAGTGTGAATTAATATCTGGGTCTTCTATTTGGTTCCATTGGTCCTCCTGTCTGTTCTTATGTCAATACCAGGCTGTTTTCAGTACTGTAGCAATGTAGTAGAGTTTGAAGTCAGGGATTGTGATGTCTCCAGAAGTTCTTTTATTGTACAGGATTGTTTTGGCTATCCTGGGTTTTTGTTTTTCCATATGAATTTGAGTACCATTCTTTCAAGGTCTGTGAAGAATTTTGCTGGGATTTTGAAGGACATTGCATTGAATCACTAGATTGCTTTTGGTAAGATTGCCATTTTTACTATGTTAATTCTGCCTAGCCAAGAGCTGGGAAATCTTTCCACTTTTTGGTGTCTTCTTCGATTTCTTTCTTTAAAGATTTAAAGTTCTTCTCATACAAGTCTTCCACTTGTTTGATTACAGTTACTCTGAGATATTTTATGCTATTTGTGGTTACTGTGAAGAGTGATGTTTCTCTGATTTCTTTCTCGGTCCATTTAGCATCTGTGTAAGGAGGGCTACTGACATTTTTGAGTTAATCTTGTATCCTGCTACATTACTGAAAGTGCTTATGAGTTGTAGAAGTTCCTTCAGAGAATTTTTTGGATCCCTTATGTAAACTATCATATCATCAGCAAACAGTGAGAGTTGACTTCTTCTTTCTGATTTGTATCCCCTTGATCTCCCTTTGGTGTCTTATTGCTCTAGCTAGGACCTCAAGAACTAGATTGAATAGATATGGAGTGAGTGGACAACCTTGTCTTGTTCCTGATTTCAGTCGAATCACTGGGAGTTTCTCTCCAGTTAGTTTGATGTTGTCTGTTGACTTGCTGTATATTGCCTTTATTATGTTTAGGTATGTTCCTTGTATCCCTGCTTTCTCCAAGACCTTTTTCATGAAGGGATGCTATATTTTGTCAAAAGCTTTTTCGGCAACTAATGAGATGATCATCTGGTTTTTTTTTCAGTTTGTTTATATGGTAGATTATGTTGACAGATTTTTGTATGTTGAACCATCCCTGCATCTCTTGGATGAAGCTGACTTGATCATGGTGGATGATAGTTCTGATGTGTTCTTGGATTCGATTTGCCAGTAATTTATTTAGTATTTTTCATCCATGTTAATGAGTGAGATTGGTCTGTAATTCACTTTCTTAGTAATGTCTTTTTGTGGTTTGGATATCAGGTAATTGTAGCCTCATAAAAAGTGTTTGGCAATGTTCCTTCTGTTTCTATTGTGTGGAATAATTTGAGGAGTATTGGTATTAGTTCTTCTTTGAAATTCTTGTAAAATTCTGAGCTGAAACCATCTGGTCCTGGACTTTTTATGGTAGAGAGACTTTTGATGTCTGTTTCTATTTCTTCAGCAGTTATAGGTCTGTTTAATTTTCTTATATGGTCTTGATTTAATTTTGACAAATTTTATTTATCCAGAAAGTTGTCCATTTCCTTTAAGTTTTCCAATTTTGTGGAGTATAGGTTTTCAAAATATGACCTGATGATTCTCTGTATTTCCTCCATGTCTGTTGTTATGTCCCTCTTTTCATTTCTCATTTTGTTAATTTGGATATTATGTCTCTTTCTTTTGGTTAATTTGGATAAAGGTTATTCTATTTTGTTGATTTTCTCAAAGAACCAAGTCTTTGTTTCATTGATTATTTGTATTGTTTTCTTTGTTTCTATTTTGTTGATTTCAGCTCTCAATTTGATTCTTTCCTGCTGTCTAGTTCTCTTAGGTGAGTTTGTTTCTTTTTGTTCTAAACTTTTCAAATTTTCTGTTAATTCACTAGTGTGGGATTTTTCCTGCTTCTTTATGTAGGCATTTAGTGCTATGCACTTTCCTCTTAACACTGCTTTCATTGTATCCCATTAATTTGTGTATATTGTGTGGTCATTTTCACTGAATTTTAGGAAAACTTTAATTTCGCCCTTTATTTCTTCCTTGACCCATTGTAATTTAGATGAGCATTTGTTGTCTGGGTTTTCTGTCCTGCCTGGTTCCCACAGAGGTCTACATTAATCATAAACTGATTGGCCCATTAGCTCAGGCTTCTTATTAACTCTTATAACTTACATTAGCCCATTATTCTTACTTGTGTTAGCCACATGTCTCATTACCTATTTCAGCAGCGTAGTCACATCTTGCTTTTTCTGTGTCTGCACAGGACTACAGAGGGAGTTTCCCTCTTCCCAGAATTCTCCTGTTCTCATTGACCCACCTCTACTTCCTGTCTGGTTGTCCCACCTATACTTCCTGCCTGGCTACTGACCAATTAGCGTTTATTTAAAATATCATTGACAGAATGTCTCAAAAAGCCAAAAATTAAAAAATAAAAGAAATGGAGTTTAAAATAAAGCCATGTAAAGATGGAAAACACACAGAGAATCTTGATACTGTGTGTTATTATGTTCTCTGTGAATTGTTTGAATGCTGAGGAAGGAGCAACAGCTGCCAAAAGATATTTGTTTATAAATGCTGCTGAATTAATCCAAGATAGGTACTTTGAAAGTACACTGACTTCAAAATTGAAGTCAAAAGGTAAGTTACTTTTGAGAAGAGGTTTTGTTTTTGTTTCAACAGGAAATGAGAGACTGTGGGTTTATTCTGAGTTTAGAAAAATCAGGTTTGATCAAGGAAGACCACCTGAGAAATCTCTAGTAGGAACTAAATGGCCCAGATGTCTGAGTTCTACATTCAGAACAGATTCAAGATTGCTGCCTGAGATGATCAAGACTCACAGGATACTGCAGTTAGGACTTGATCATAATTCTAAATTTATTTAGGTCCTGATAAGATTATCAGTGTCCCCAACCAGCAGGAAGTAGCCTGGAATACTATGCCCACATTCCCAAAAATTGGACTATGGATGTTCTTGTTTTAAAAAAAAATAAAAGAGGGAGAAGTAGTGTGGGACAATTGTCTATATGCTGTCAGTTATGTTTTAAATCAATGCAGATTGGCCAGTTGCTAGGCAGGAAGTATAGGCAGGACAACCAGACAGGAAGTAGAGGTGGGTCAATGAGAAGGGAAGCTCCTTTTGGAGCTCTGCCCAAACAGGGAAGAGGAAGATGTGACCTGTCCCACTGAAAAAGGTACCAAGCCATGTGGTAATAGGCTAATATAAATTATAAGAGTTAATAAGAAGCCTGAGCTAATGGGCCAATCAGTTTATAGTTAATGTAGAACTCTGTGTGATTTCTTTGAGACTTAACTACTGTGGGAACCAGGCAGAACAAGGACTGGGCAGGACAGAAAACCTCAGACAACAAGCATTGTTTAATTTCCATGTGTTTGTGGGTTTTCTGAAATTAGTATTGCTGTTGACTTCTAGTTTTAAACCATGGTGATCTGATAAGATACATTGGGTTATTCCATTTTCTTTGAATTTGTTGAGGTTTGTTTTGTTACCAAGTATGAGGTTAATTTTTGAGAAGGTTCCATGAGGTGCTGAGAAGAAGGTATATTCTTTTCTGTTTGATGGAATATTCTATGGATGTCTGTTAAGTCCATTTGAGTCATAACATCTATAAGTTCTCTTATTTCTCTGTTTATTTTCTGTCTGACTGACCTGTCCAGTGGTGAGAGGGGAGTGTTGAAGTCTCCCACTATTAGTGTGTGGAGTTTGATGTATGATTTAAGCTTTAGTATTGTTTCTTTTATACATGAAGGTGCCCTTGTATTTGGGGCATAGATGTTCAGTATTGAGATTTCCTCTTGATGGATTTTTCCTGTGACTAATATTAAATGACCTTTTTTGTCTCTTTTGACTTATTTTATCTTGAAGTCTATTTTGTTAGATATTAAGATAGCTACACTTACCTGCTTCTTATGTCCATTTGATTGGTATATTTTTCCCAACCCTTTACTCTGAGACAATGTGTGTCTTTGAGGTTGAGATGTGTTTCTTGTATGCAGAAGAAAGATGGATTCTGCTTTCATAACCAATCTGTTAGCCTGTGTCTTTTTATAGGTGAGTTGAATCCATTTACATTAAGGGATATTATTGACCAGTGGTTTCTATCTCCAGTTAATTTAGTTTTCATTTTTGGTGATTTAAGTAGCCCTATAATCTGCAAGGAAAAAGAAGCTGTCATCAAAAGTCTCCCAACCAAAAAACCCCAGGGCCAGACGTTTTCAGTGCAGAATTCTACCAGAACTTCAAAAAAGTGCTAATACCTATACTCATCAAAGTGTTCTGTACAATAGAAACAGAAGGAACATTGTCAAACCCTTTTAATGAGATTACAGTTACCCTGATACTGAAAGTACACAAAGACTCAATCAAGAAAGAGAATTACAGACTAATCTCTTTCATGAACATTGATGCAAAAATACTCAATAAAATATTGGCAAACCGAGTCCAAGAATATATCAAGAAAATCATCCACCATGATCAAGTTGGCTTCATCCCAGAGAACAACATAAAAATAGCCATGAATATAATAAACAAATAAACTGAAGGAAAAAAAAACATAGGTCATGTCATTAGATGCTGAGAAATCGTTCAACAAAATCCAACACCCCTTTATGATAAAGGTCTGGGAGAGATCAGGGATACAAAGAACATACCTAAACATGACAAAAGTAATATACAGCCAGCTGATAGCCAACATCAAATTAAATGGAGAGAAACTCAAAATGATTCCACTAAAATCAGGAACAAGACAAGGCTGTCCACTCTTGCCATATCTATTCAACATAGTTTTTGAAGTTCTAGCTAGAGCAATAAGACAACAAAATGAGATCAAGGGGATACAAATTGGAAAGGAAGAAATCAAACTTTTGCTATTTGCAGATGCTAGGTTGGTATACATAAGTGACCCCAGAAACTCTACCGGGGAACCTGGATATTAACCCACACCTGTATGAACACCTGATTTTTTGACAAAGTAGCTAAAATTATACACTGGAAAAAAAGAGCATCTTCAACAAATGTTGCTGGCATAACTAGATGTCAACCTGTAGAAGAATGAAAATAGATGCATATCTATCCCCATCCACAAAACTCAAGTCCAGATGGATTAAAAACCTCAATATACATCTTACCATACTGAACCTAATAGAAGAGAAAGTGGTAAGTAGCTTCCATGCATGGTCACAGGAGACTACTTCTTAAATATAACACCAATAGCACAGACACAGAGCAACAATAAATAAATGAGACCTCGTGAAACTGGGAAGCTTCTGTAAAGCAAAGGACACAGTCAATAAGGCAAAAAAGCAGCCTACTGAATGGAAAAAGATTTTAAGAGGGCCACATCAGACAGAGGACTGATCTCCAAAATATATAAAGAACTTAAGAAATTTAACATCAAAATTCCAAATAACCCAATTAAAAATGGTGCAGAGAACAAAAAAGAATTCTCAGCAGAAGAATCTCAAATGGCTGAAAGACAAATAAAGAATATTCAATATCCTTAGCCTTCAGGAAAATGCAAATCATAAGGACTCTGAGATTCCATCTTATACCAGTCAGAATGACTAAGATCAAAACACAGCTTATGCTGAAGAATATGGAGAGTAAGGGAAACATTCCTTCATTGCTGGTGGGAATGCAATCTTGTACAATCACTTTGGAAATCAGTATGTGGTTTCTCAGAATTTTGGGAATCAACGTATTTCAGTACCCAGAAATACCACTTTTGGGCACATACCCAAAAGATGCTCAATCATACTACAAGGACATCTTGTATGACTATGTTCATAGCAGCATTATTTTAATAGCCAGAAACTGGAAACAACCTGATGATCCTCGACCAAAGAATGGATAAAGAAAATGTGGCACATTTACACAATGGAGTAATATTCAGGGGTAAAAATCAATGACATCTTGAAAGTTGAATGCAAATGGATGGAAGTAGAAAAACCATCCTGAGTATGAAAATCCAGACCCAGAAAGATGCAGTCTCTGTCTTTGGTAAGGTCACTGTCAATTGTGAGCAAATTATTCCTATTTCTTTTTGTAAAATCACTAGGGATGAGGTGCCCAGGGCAGTCATGGCCACCCCTAGCCCCATCAATGTAGTGATGGCCTGGGACATTAAGGCTCTCTCTTATGCCTTCAGACCAGGAATTCTTCTTGTGTGTGGTAAAGCACCTGAGAGAAAATTAATGCAAGCAAGGAAGTATCATTTTGCTAAATGATCAGTGGTTCAGACAGTCAGGGAGTAACCTTCATCTCTTGGCAGATCTGAAAATACCCATGATCTTTGGGCACCCTCCATGAAGCTAGAGACCCACTAGCCACGTCATAAGTGAGATTAAGAAGAGGGTGTCTGGTTTACGAGACATAAGTTGTGTTCGGCATCTGCCAAATGGGGATAGTCAGTCCAGAAATTTCCCTTATTTCAGGGTTTTCTCATCTACAAATATCAGCTTTATCTAGTATTTCATAAGAGCCATTTACCCTAAAGGCTTCAAAGTAAGGGGTAGTGGCTGTAAGCAAAGCCAACAGGCCTCAGTGGCTTCAGGGTGGGTAAGGTTTAAAGCCATAAAGGCCATCTTAATGGTCTCCGTCAAATAAGGTGAGGCTTCTAATCCCCCTACATCTCTAGGTGACTTGGTGAAGGATACCTTAGGGGTAGATGATGGGGGGTTGAGGTATATAAAGTTGAGGTTATACAGGTGTGTTCCATATGAGCATTAGCTTGGAAACAGGCCCCAGCATCCGATGAGGGTCCTCAGGAGTTATCTCCATTTGAAATGTGATTATAAGGCCATGATCATATTCCTTTGATATAGCCTTAATCCCCACATCTTCCCAGATAACTAGGGTAGGTCCCTTTTCTTCCCCTGATCTGCAAAACTTAATATCAGAGAGTTACTTCTAAATCGAGTGCATCTTCCATATAGGGGGTTCCGGGATAGGGGTACTTGGGAGATCCTGGAGATCATTATATCTCCATGTTGTTTTATCGAATGTCAAGTCCCAGTCTGCTCACATCCTCAGGAAGAACAATAGTAATCAGTACCCCCATACACAGTTTTTAATAGCTGGGGCAGTCCAGGTGCTTCCTGGGAACACAGAAAGGGTGTCTGCAGGAGGGCATGTCTCCTAAGGGCATGAGAACTCCCAGGCTCATTAAGATAAGATGGCTGGGGTAGGGTGCACCCTGACAGCCTCCGCATTCAGGTCTCCCTTCGATCCCCAGAATCCAGTCTCCAACATCCCAACTCCCACGTGCCAAATCACAGAGGTCAAACATCAGGTCAGGCCACTCCGTCCAGGGTGTCACCATCTGAGAAGTCTGGTTTAGGATCCCTCTAGTGCCAACACTCCACAAGATCCATGTCACCTTCTGTGGTTGGTGGGAGCTTGCTGCCTGGATCTTGATCCCCTGAGAAGAGTTAACATGATTACCACCAGGAGGGTCATCTGAAATAAATAAACAGGCAACAGTTTCCTCAAGGGTCAGTCTCCCTTGGGCAGTGGTGATTTTTCTTTTCTTGTGTTTGAATTTAAGGGTTGTCCACTATAATCTCTATCTTTCTTTGTTGGTCATTTTGGTCTTTCCCATTGTCCTGAGGGAAGGGGAGAAATTTTAAGTTACCAGCAGGTAGCCACATAGGCATTTCTCATCTGTTTGGGAAGACACATCCATATCCTTGGTCCTGTGTCAACAAAGGATCTGGGCCCCTCCATTGGTTTGTGAGAGAATCCTTCCACCTAACCTTTAGGCAGGGCCTCATTGGTAGGGATCTCCAATGTTTCTGGAATCTATTTTGTTTATCTGATTTTTGAAAATTTAAAATATTGGTGGTTAATAACGCCTTTTGCAGTTGTACATGGGGGGGAGACTTCCTCCCTTTTTGTTTTATAAGGACCTCTTTGAGATATTGGTGATGACTTTCAACAATCGCTTGACCCTGAGGGTTTTATGGGATCCTGGTAGTATGGGATATATTCCATATTTGAAAGAATTCTTTAAATGTTTTACTTATAAAAAGAGGCCGTTGTCAGTCTTGACTTGTGGTAGTCCCAATGTAGCAAAACATTGTAAGAACTGGCTTTTGGCATGGGTTGCCTTTTCCCCTGAGTGGGCAGTAGCCCAGCATGCCTTAGAGTATGTGTCTATTATGGTCACAGATATATATTGTAATTTGCCAAATGGAGGGTAATGTGTTACATATGCTTGCCAGATGATATTAGGTCCTAACCCTCTTGGGTTTACCCCCAGTCCTTGTAAAGGGGGCATGCAGAGAAACTGTTGGCAAGTCTTACATGTATGAACAATTCTCTTTAAATCTGTTGCAGGGATTTGGGGGTATAGATATTTGAGTTTTTTCTAGTTGATACAAGTTACATCATGCATTTGGGTAGAATTTTGTATGGGCAGAGTTGAGACCTCTCTGAGACAGGCCCTCAAAGCTGCAGCATCCACAGCAGCACCCCTTTGGGAAATGAGGCCAGGGAGGTTTTGGTGTCCTCTGAGATGTTGAATATATATGGGGATTTTTCTACCTTGTAAGAGTGATCTGAGTTGTATAATCAAGGCAGAAATAGGATTAGCATCCTATCTGATATAGGCATAGGGTAAGTGTGGCAGTATGTTCACCACATAAGAGCTGACTGAATAGAGGTTGCAGGGTTCTGGGACCTCTTATAGGGCAATATATATGGCCATCATTTCCTTATATTGAGCGGATCCCCCACAAGGGAGAATTTTGGTAACTTTTGTCTTGGTCCCACCTGCAGGGAAAACTACAAAGGCGACCCCATTCTTCCTGCCATCTGTGCAAACAGTGAATGCTTGGGGCAGGAGCCTGGAAGAAGACTAAGGGGACTCTCCAGTGTAGTTCTTGATATAGCTTCACTAACTGGGATTCCCCAAAGTGGGTGTCCAGGGTCCCCAGAAATCCCTCCAGGGCGAGTTTCAATTGAGAACAATGCCTGGCCATCCATTCTAAATCCTTAATTTTGAATGGAATTATTAATTTAGAAGGATCTTTTCCATAATGTCAGAGGGATGTGTCCCTGATTTTTATGATCATATCAGTTATTTGATCAACTAGAGAGTACACTCTGGGAGTGCCCCCCAGGGTGGTGTGTACCCATTCTAGTGGTTGTCACTGCTGCACAATGGCAGCATGGTCTTTTTCCCTAATAATATCCAGCCTTGGATTGGAATGTTAGGATTATATCTCACCAAAGAAGCCTGATGGAGCTTGTTGATGAATTGGACCTCAGGGGGAAGGGAAATGATCTCATAAGGTTGTCCCCCTTTTAGGAGATCATATAACACACCTAGTCTCCCAGTCTCTACAGGCAGCCAGGGCTTTACCCAGTTTATTTTCCCCAGTATCTTTTGTAACCCTGATAAAGCGAGAGACTCAGGCAGGATTAAATTGGGTCCATTTACTTTTGCTTGAGTGAGTGTTAATTGGGATCCCAATATATGAAATGGGGGTACCTTTTATATTTTGTTTGGGGCTATTTTAAAGCCATGTTGTTGGAAGCTATCAACAATAGAGGTTACCGCTTTGTCACACGGAGCCGAGCAGAGAGGAGCTGGCAACCCTCAGTAGGCCTGCTTTTGGGACCGGGATCCCCGCCCAACCAGCTTCCGCGGATTCATCTGGACCCTGTCCCGGCTGCACCTGAGCTCGGCCCACCCGGGCTGAGGCCTTGGGGGAAGGGCGAGTCCCCTGCTAGGGGGCCTCCTTTGTCCCACGGAGCCGAGCAGAGAGGAGCTGGCAACCCTCAGTAGGCCTGCTTTTGGGACCGGGATCCTCGCCCAACCAGCTTC
>PVIU01029354.1:0-17676 GCA_004026605.1 Ondatra zibethicus
GGGAGGGGACCGGGAGAAGGGGAAGAAAGGAAAAAAATTTTTTTTTTATCTTTAATTATGTTCTTGAATGGAAAAAATAAAACAAAACAATGTATGGAAAAAAATAAATAAATAAAAAAAAAAGTATAGGAAATGAAGTTGAATGGTTAGGATAGAGGATGAATCTTCATGGAGTTGTTAAAGGGAAATATCAAATCACATTGTATGAAACTCTTAAGGAACTAATACAAAATATTTTAAGTGATCAAAAATACAAAACAGTTGAAAAATGGCAAAAGCCTGAAAAAAGATACCTCACTACAGAAAGTGTAAAGAATTCTAATAAACAGGAAAATGCAATGCTCCATAGTATATACCATGAGAAAGTTATAGGTTTAAACAATATGAAGCCACTACATATCTGATTGTTACTGTTCCAGAACTGTAGCAACAAAAGCTGCTAATTAAATAGAATTACAGTATGACTTTCATTCAGTGAGTCAGAAAATATTATAACTTTAGCAATATTTTACGAATTTAAACATAGTTTTATGTTATCCAGAAATCTCTATCTACCATTTAGAAAACATTTGAAGTTGAAAAATTGTGTGTGAATGATCATTACAATTTTATTCATAAATGTCAAAGCAAGTAAGCTACCAAGTGCCATGTAATAGTTGTATAGATAAATTGTGCTACTATTATTGTGTCAGAGATAGGGGACTAGAAAAGCAAACATATTATTAAAGAATAAACATTCAAAAAAAAAGATAAAATCAATAGATTTTATGTGACAAAATCAAGCATCCTATAATGAAGCTTCAAAAAGATGGAAAAAGAAGTGAAATATCTCATTGTAATAGATACAATATCCAATATTATACTAAATGAGGAAAGAGTGAAAACATATCATTAATACTAGGAAGAAGATCAAGATGTCTAATTTATTGTCTTATGAAATATAGTACTTGAAAATATATAAGATAACAAGAAATAAAAATATCAAAGAAATAAAGGAGGAAACTGAAGTACTCTTATTGGGTGGAGACATGCTCCTAAATATAAAATGATCTAAAGTATCAAAAGTTCCAAAATTTCGACATTGCAGACAACAGTTTTGAGCATCTTTTTACTTTCATTGTCAATGATTCTCACTCTAAATGCCTTTCGTTTGGGCAAGATTGTATGAGATTCAATAAAGGATGAAAAAGTGTACATTGGTAGAATCCCTACCACCAAGGAACCGGGAATTCCATTGTACCCTCCTAATTACACCAAGGATAGGAAATCAGAAATTTATTAGACACACCATATCTCAAGTATGAAGGGTCTTCAGTTCAGATCTAGAGTCGAGGCCATTAAGGACAAGAGTTCAGTTAATAAACATAGAGAAATCAGAATTCTATGGAATAATGGAAAAGAGTAAGATACCAGGACCTTACCAAAAAGTCAGTTTTAAGAGGGGAAAAAGCCAATATAGAAAGATTAAGAAATTGTAGTATAATGTCTACTCCCCAGAAGAAGTCCTCATTTAGATAAGGGTCTCCTTCCTTGGGTGTTTGAGAAAAGTTCTTCCTTGATAAGCAGTCATCCTTCTTATCTATAGCAAGAAGCACTTATGACCCACCCACTAACTTACAACTGGTGGCTATTGTCAAGGCCTCAACCCCAGATATCGAGCCATATCCTATTTCACATGCTCTTGTGTCCTGTTTAATCCTTATGCAACTCTAGAGTATACAAGTTGTAGGATTTTTTTCAATTAAGGTTTAAACCACACCCTGATTCACTCTCCGATACTCTCCTTCTCTTCTTCCTACCCCCACAACTCCACACAGCCTCTTTGGGACTTAAACACTCCTGCTTAAGCAAGTCTTTGGCAGATAAACACTTTCAGAAATGTGTCAGGCAAAGAAGCAAAAAACATAAAATGGAAAAAAGAAAGCATATTTAACAAATGGTGCTAGCATAACTGGATATCAACATGTAAAAGAATGAAAATATATCCATATCATCACCATGCACAAAACTCAAGTCTGAATGGATCAAAGACCTCAACATAAAGCCAACTACACTGAACCTCACAGAAGAGAAAGTGGGAAATACACTTGAACATATTGGCACAGGAGGCCACTTCCTAAATATAACTCTAGTAGCAGAGTTACTGAGAGTAACAATTAATAAATGGGACCTCCTAAACTGAGAAGCTTCTGTAAAGTGAAGGACATGGTCAACATGACAAAATGACAACCTACACAAGGGGGAAAGATCTTCACCAACCCCACATCAGAGAAAAGACTGAATTCCAAAATATACAAAAAAACTCAAGAAATTGGTCATTAAAAAACAAATAATCTAATAAAAATATGGAGTACTCTCAACAGGGGAATCTAAATTGGCTGAACAATACTTAAGAAAATGCTCAACGTCATTAGTCATCAGAGAAATGCAAATCAAAACAAATTTGAAATTCCATCTTACACCTGTATGAATGGCCAAGATCAATAACACTGATGACAATTTATCCTGGAGAGGCTGTGGGGTAAAGGAAACACTCATGCATTGCTGGTGGGAGTGCAAGCTGGTACAGCCCCTTTGGATATCAGCATGGTGATTTCTCAGAAAATTAGAAAACAACCTTCCTCAAGACCCAGCAAAACCACTTTTGGATATATATCCAAAGGATGCTCAATCATACCACAAGGACATGTGCTCGACTATGTTCATAGCAGCATTATCTGTCATAGCCAGAATCTGGAAACAACCTAAATGCCCCCTGACTGTAAAATGGATAAGGAAAATATGGTACACAATGGAGTACTACACAGCAGAAAAAAAAATGACATCTTGAAATTTGCAGGCAAATGGATGGATCTAGAAAACCTCATATTGAGTGAGGTATCCCAGACCCAGAAAGACAATTACCACATGTACTCACTCATAAGTGGTTTTTAAACATAAAGCAAAGAAAACCAGCATATAAATTATAATCCCAGATGAACTAGACAACAATGAAGACCCTAATAGATACATAGGTGGATTTAATGTACATTTGGAGTAGAAAATAACAAGATGTCCTGAGTAAACTGGTAGCATGGGGACCATGGGAGACAGTTGAAGGGAAGGGGAGAGGAAGAGAGGGGGGAAGAGGAAAAGGTATAGCTAAATAAAATCAATAAATAAAGAAACGTATCGGGATATAAATAGCATTCCTGTATACCAGCAATAAACATTCCAAGAAAAAGTTTAGGGAAAAGATCCAATTCATAGCATATTGAAAACATATTTTGCAATAAAACTAGCCTACCAATGCATGGCATCTACGATGAAAATTTGGCAATACTAAAGAAAGACAGTGAAGAAGATTCTAGAATATTAAAAGCCACCCTCCCATACTCATGGATAGTTAGAACAAAAACTGTAGAAATGGCTATCTTACTGAAAACAGTATATTTATATAATCTGATTTCTACCACATTTCCAATATTATTCTTCCTAGAGTCAGGAAAAATAAAACAGTAAAGTCCATATGTAATTACAAAAGACAATCACCAAAGCCATCCTGTACAAACAGAATGATGCTGAAGGTATCATTATTCATGTTTTCAAGTTAATTGATAAATTCACCAGACAGATCATGGTACCAACACAAAACTATGCTGCGATAAGGAATAAAATGCAATAGACCATCCTCATACAAACCCATACAGTTACAGTTACCTAAACCTTGATGCTGACAAAATTACATATTGGAGAAAAGGGTGTTGTTTCTCCCCCACCCCCCCCCAAAAATAGCAACGATAAACCCATATATCCACGTGTGGAAGAACAAAAACAGATCACTATTTCTAACCCTGTTTAAAAAAAAAAGCCAAACAAACTCAATCCTACTGGATAAAACACTTAGTATAAACCTGCACTCCGAGAGAGTTACAGACTGACATATCGTGCACACTTAAAGAAGCAAGAACAGGGAAAGATTCCCTAAAGAAGGTGCCTACAGACATGAAAAGAAAACGAAAATTGACAAATAAGTTTAGGTAAAAATTAAATGTAGCAAGTTTTCTTGTTGGACTACCTTTGGATTTCCAGCCCCCAAATAAGGTCCACTAGTATTATTACCAATAATGAGAGCTAAAACTTTACCTTAGGCTGTTTTCTAACTAGTTCCTGTGACTTAAATTAACACATATGTTTTAATCCACACTCTTCCATTTGGTTCAGTGACTCATCTCAATAGTGCCCATCCTGCTTCCTCCGCATGTAGCTTGGGACTGCACGTTGGTTATTCACAGAGTACTCTCTCTTCTTGCAAGTTTCTCTGTACACCTCTGCCTAGGTAGTGACTGTTCAGCCTTTACTGCACCAGTCAAAGCAATACATCTTCAATGTGTAAAATTATCTCACCCAATTTAAGTCTCAATGTAGCAATAAAGAATTAATTAAGTATATTTGTAGTCTATAGAATGAGAGAAAATATTCATTAATGTTCCATTAGGGAGAGGATTAATATTTAGACTATATAAAGAATTCAAGCTGGGGATAGAGTTCAGTCATGAAATCTATCAATCAATTGAACACGCCAATCAGTAAAAATTTTAGCACACATTTCAGAAAGTAAATGCCAAGAACAAGCAATTCAACTAAGAAATGGGATAACGAACATATTCATATTAAAAAATGAAACACATATATGCAATTTGAGAAATTATTTTCTAATTAATCTACTTATTATAGTATAATTACATCATTTCCCATTTACCTTTCTTCGCTCTTCATCTTTCTATGAACTCCCATGTGGTCTCTTTCAAAACATGACATATTTTGTTTTTAATTGTTCCATAAATATGTGTATACATATATATACTTACATACACATTATTGAATATGTAAATATGCCTGGCTTGATCTGAATAATGTTGCTGATATCTATATTTCTAAGACTGAATAGTTGATATTGGAAGACTGTCTTTTTTTTTTTAATTGTTGTGGTTAGAGAACATGACCATGGCAACTATTATAAAGAAAATATTTAATTGGGTGGTATGCTTACAGTTTCAGAGATCAGATCATTCTCATAATATAGAAATATAGATTTCTATATCACTTAGTCAACAGGAAGACTACTGAGACACTGGGAAATATTCTGAGCAAAGGAAATCTTAAAGCCTGTCCCAACAGTGACACTCCTCTAATAGTGCCAAACCCACTTGAACAAAGTCCCCTACCCTAGTAGGGCAACTCCCTTGAGATTCTTGGCACCCATTACATTAAACCACCACAAAGACAAAGTGTGGTGTTCATCCCTGGGGAAGACTACTTCTCCTTCCTTCAGCTTTCCTTAAATAGCTGTAGGAACTGAACAAAAAATTCTCAAAGGAATAAAAGTGGCTAAGAAATATCTTTGAAAAATGATGACCATTCCTAGCAATTAAGGAAATACAGTAAAAACATCACTGACATTTAATTTTACACCAGTCAGTGCTGCAAAAATGAGCATAGTCACCGAAACAAAATGCTGGGGACATTGCAAGGAAAATGGAAATCTCATTTTCTCTAAGTGGAATTATAGACGCTCTAGACAGTAGTGTGGAGAATTCTGAGAAAGGTAGAAATTAATCTACCATATGACCCAAAATACACCACTAATTGACATATGCCCTAAGAACTTGAAACCCAATTCCATAGATATTTTCTCAGCCATGGTTATTGATGCACTGCTCAAAATAGGTAGAAAATAGAAAACACCTAAATGTGCTTCAGTCAATGAATTGCCAATGAAATGTGGAATATCTACACTATGAGTACTATTCAGTTCTAAAGAAAACAGAAACCATAAACCTTAATTTATGTAAATGCATGCAGCAAGAAATGGGTTCTATTGAGTGAGATTACAGTGTCATGTGTCCTGTCGCATCAGGGGGTCAGAAAAACTATATTTTATACCTCCTGAATTTAAATTATAATTGTTAAAAAATACTTGATATTCTAATAATTTTGGAAGATTTCCCAAGGAATTTAAAGGGAACGAAGTGTCTATAATCCATTCTCTGAGGTGAGCATTCCCCTATGGTCCAGTCCAAAGACGAGCTACTGTGTATCTTGGGACACGACTCATTCCGTTCCTGAATACCACATTTAGGTGGATTTCTCAATAAAGTAAACCACACATTCCTTCTATGACACAAAAAGTTATTTTTATGGTGGAAGAGAATCTGTTGAATATGCAATTATATATTGATACAAAAATTCTTTATTTTAAATCTGGAAAAGCCATCCCTCCAATGTACTTCTTCAAGCTCTAGTTTGCTTTGTTTCTGTAGGGTCTTTTCTGTTTTGATATAAATTTGAGATATTTTTCTTTTTCAGTGAGGAATGGTATACTTAATTTTATTTCTTTAGATTTTTGAAGTTTTCATTGCATTGAAGTTTTCCTCTCCTTGATTAGGTTTATTCAAAGACATTCTATTATTGTTGATATTACTGTAGATGGGAGTGTATCCATGATCTTTTCTCTGGGCGTTTAATGCTGGTGAACAGAAAAACAGCTGATTCGTAAGTTGATTTTGTGCCTCACCATTTGGCTGAAACTGTTAATTGTTTCTAAAAGTTTTATGGTGGAATAGATAAAGGATATTTATAATATCATCCGCAGGTAAGTGTATAATAGCACCCACAGGTCAGTGGCAACCAACAGTTATCTAATTAGACTTAAGGCCCATTCAGTGAATGAAAGCTATGCCTGTACTGGAACCTAGTCAGTTTCTTTTGAATAGAATGGTTGTGAACTGTAGAAAAGAATTTAGTCTTACTTATGTGCCACACCAGAATAATTCCTTGTTACATTCTAAATATTACAGTTATTCTCATTGGTAATTTGTTGCTTTTTTTTTTACATCAAACAGAAAGATATAACTGAGCACTATGCCAGTATCAATGGATGAGGGAAAGCATCCCCCTATTTTACAGATATTTTATCTATGGTTCAGGAAACATCACAGAAGATGGAGCAGAAAGACCAGAAGAGACAGAATACAAGGAAGCTTGCTACTTAACAGCCTTTTCTAGAAATTGATGAATGTGTGTGTGTGCAAACATATATACACATATGTCTGTATACATATTTGTGCATACAAATATACATATTTGTTTGTGTTTGTATGTGTTCACATGTGTGTATGTATATGCAACAAACATAACAAAAGAGAAAGATGCTATCCACTCAGTGGGGGAGGGTATGGTAAACATTCAAGGGAAGGTAGCTGGGAGGAACTAGAGACAGCAAGGAGAAATGATGCAATTCTATTGAAATTAAAAAAACACAAAAATTTTCATTGCTAATATGACTCATATTCACCAGATCTTTCAGTGAGCCTCAGTGTCTTTCCTAGTCAAGAGAGGAGCCTTGACGCTCAAAGCAACTCAGTGGTACATGCAGTGAAGCGCAGGATTGCTGCAGCTGTAACATTTGTTCTTTTTTCCTTTCTTTTCTTCCTTTCTTTTCTTTGTTTCTTCCTCCTATTCCCTCTTTCTTTCTCTCTTTCTTCCTCCTCCTCCTCACATCCTCCTCTCCCTTTGCTTCTTTTCTTATTCCAGTTCTTTAAGTCACAGTCTTAGGTAGGTAGGACTGATTTTTTTAAGTCTAAGTAGTTGATAATGAATGCCTGATATTAACTTCTGTTTTCATCTTTCAAGTGGGATTTCCTGTGGGGATTATGGGTCATTGTCAACATAATCAACTTACTAACCAGACCTTCATATAACCTGCTAATGATATTTGTTTTATCAAAACACTGTCTCTTGTAGAAAAGATTTTTATAAAGCAAGCGATGGAGATTGATTACAATTTACCCACAGTGAACCTCTCAAGATGTGAGTAGGGTCCTTCAAATCTCTGCTTTACCTTTTAGCTTTATGCGTGTTTGTAATTCCTACTTGTCATTTTAACAATGTTAAAATACTCTACACAGAAATATAGTCCAAGTAACTACATCTGTGCATATTTTAGAAACACTCCTCATCTGTGTAAACCTTTATCATGAGATTGCAGTAATTTGGTCACATACATAGGTATACTATTAAGGACATTTTTTTCTTACTGTTAATAGCATAGTCTCAAGTATGAATCTTGAGTCACAGTCATGCATGAAGTTGAAATCTGCTCTTTTATTTTGCCATTAATGTTGGTATTTGGCAATATCCCATAAAACATGAATGTAAATGTTCTCTAGAATGTGTCTGATTTACTTGATTCAGATCAAGGGGGAAAATCTTCATTTGTGGCAACAAGAGTCATATGAAATACATTTCTTCAACAAGAAGTCTTTAATATAACACCTTATTTCTCTGACTACAGAATGAATACTGTATCAGGTGGAATAGAAACAACATTAATCCTCATATGCTACTCTGTTGGATCAATAAGATTACCAGGTACATTGAAAAGAAGAAGAAATATTATAAAAAGAGTCGCTTTGTTTTTCTAAAATGTAGTCCTCAGAAACTGGCTTAAACCTTCAGCAAAGTATTGTTATGGAGTAATGTTGTAAGATGCTTTACACTTGGTTATGCTGTGAAACGCTTGTTTAATGATGCAAAGATGTGCTGCATTCTTTTCTATGTTGCATTTGTTTAACTCTGTGGGACTGAGTTACCGTGCCTGTCTGAAGGATCTGATTGGTCTAATGAAGAACTGAATGGCCAGTAGCAAGGCAGGAGAAAGGGTAGACATGGCTGGCAGGCAGAGAGAACAAATAGGAGGAGAAATCTGGGATGAAAAGACTAAGGAGCTAGAAATAAGGGGCAAAACATCAAGTCACACAGCCAGGCACAGAATAAGAAAGAAAGAAAAGGTATACAGAAACAGATTATGGTAATAGCTCAGAGTAAAAAGTAGTTGGGATAATTTAAATTAAGAAAAGCTAGCAAGAGCCTGCCTGTGATGGCTCACTCCTTTAATCCCAGCATTAAGAAGGCAAAGCCATGCAGATCTCTGTGAGTTCGAGGCCAGCTTGGTCTACAAAAGCTAGTTCCTGGACAGGCTCCAAAGCTGCAGAGAAACCCTGTCGCGAAAAGCCAAAACGAAAGAGAGAGAGAAAGAGAGAGAGAGAGAGAGAGAGAGAGAGAGAGAGAGAGAAGCAAGTCAAGCAGCTTAGGCCAGGCATTTATAAGTAATAAGTCTCCGTGTGTATTTATTTGGGAACTGAGTGGCAAGTCCCCAAAGACACAAACGAACAAAGAGTAAAGAGTAAAACAATCAACTACAAAAGTATGTTGTAAACAGATGCCCTGTGATCCGGGTTTCCTGCTTCAACTTGTGCAGCAGCTTCAGTACAACATGACAGATCCTGGGGTTTCTAGAAAGTGAAGTTTCTATGTAAATTAGAACTGGTTTCCATGCAGTGTCAAAGCTGTATTAACCATGACAAGATGTCACTCTGTCCTCTTAAGATTTTTAAATCAAGAATTGACATTTCCATATGTATCAAATCTAAGATGGAATGGTTTTCCTGTTACTGTTGTTGGTTAAATAAAGGACTAATCTTCTGCATTGGAAATCTGTTGTCCAGAATAACATATTTCATTACTTATCTAACATCTTTTATTTTAATATTATGTTAACTTATGTGTGTTGGTGTGTGTGTGTGTGTGTGTGTGCTTGCGTGCGGCTGCACATGCGTGTAGATGCCTGGAAATGTCAGAAGAGGACCTCTGACCTTTAGTGATAGAATTGCAGATGGTTGATAAGCCTTAGACCTGAACCCAGGACTCCTCATCAAGTGACAATTCTTAGTCACTTAGTATCTGTTAATGCACCATGTAAGATCTTTGGGTAATCTGCTATAATTTCCTCAACACCTGATGCCTGACCTTGATTTTCTGTTTACGTATATTAGGTGTCTGCATTTAAAATTCATGAAACAACCACAGCTAGCTCTGCTTCTATCATCTTCAGCTTTTTCATTATTTTCTCCCCATCATAGAATTCAGAGTAATTCCTGCACTCCTCTATGCTTCTGTTTAATGGAATAGTGTGTGACTTTGTCTCTTTTCCAGATCTTCACAGTTTTCTGCTAATCAGCAATATGGCTTCTTCCTATTTTGATAAATCACAATTTTATTGGAAAAGGATTTTAACCTCCATTGTGACCCTTTGAAGTTACATCTTATCTAACCTCAGTGTTCTAACTAATCTGTGTTTGAGATCATGTCATCCTTCCTGAATGCAATTGTTCATTTTTAAACCAACATAAAAGATATATGACCTTCTTTCACTGGAGAAATCAGAAGCAATTGAAGTATTATCAGTTGGTTTAATTTCAATATTGTCTATCAGAAAAGATAAAAGATCAAGGAGAGGGATATACATGATGGAGTGACCGGTATCTGAGCACTCACATGTACAGAGTGTTTATTTGGTAAGCATGCTTTCCTGTGAGAATATGCATTGTGGTGATCCAAAACAGTTACAGGTATAACCATCAGGACCTCGGGTCACAGAGCACTGCAACAGACATTGAGAGGGAAAAGCTGTTTGAAATGCTGTGAGGATTGGTGAAACAAGAGAGCATAACATATACTTAGAAAATTGCATGAAATATTCTTGCATAGGTCTGCCATAAAATTTAACTTGCAAAAAGATGCAATATTTATCAACTGGAATAAAATTAAGAGACTATGATGAGTCATACTTATAAAATAAGATTAAACCAAATACAATATACATTAGAAATATGAAACTTTCTTCAAAATGGAAAAAATAAGGATTAAAAAAACAACTTTTGAGTGAGTACATGTGATAATTGTCTTTCTGGGTCTGGGTTACCTCACTCAAAATGATGTTTTCTCTCTCCATCCACTTGCCTGCAAAATTCAAGTTGTCATTATTTTTTTCTGCTGTGTAGTCCTCCGTTGTGTAAATGTATCACATTTTCCTTATCCATTTTTCAGTCAAGGGGCATTTAGGTTGTAAACATAAAGCAAAGAAAATCAGCCCACAAATCACAATCCCAGAGAACCTACTCAACAATGAGGACTCTGAGAGAGACACACATGGATCTAATCTACATGGGAAGTAGAAAAATACAAGATCTCCTGAGTAAATTGGGAGCATGGGGACCTTGCCGGAGGGTTGGAAGGGAGGGGAGAGGCAGGGAGGGGAGCAGAGAAAAATGTACAGCTCAATAAAACTCAAAAAAAATAAGGATAAAAGCTACAAAAAAAGGATTCAAATGATAAGAATTAGATTCCTAAAGTGGAAGTAATATAACTGCTTGTACCAAAATATTAATTTTTCTGTGAATGAAGCTTAGACTTTATGAGAAATGTGCTGAGGCAACTACATGGGACTTTCAGCATTATATACATACATACATACATATATATATATATATATATATATATTAACAAAATTCCCATTTTGGATTCATTTGTTATATTGTACCATATTAGCACATTTTTCTTGTGATGTCTTCTAATGCTTCAAGAATTTTAGCATGATAGCCCAACCAACCTCATTATTCCCCATTTTTGTTTCTGAATGGTCTATAATTTCATGCACCATATGAGATCTTTTCTCATGATTTCTTTGACTCCACTGTGAACTAGTAATACTTTTCTAAAGCACACTTCAGAAATACAATCCTGATGGGTAATGCAAAGGTATTTAGTTCACTAGCCCTTGACCACTTTAATATATATGTCCCTTCCCAAGGCATTGATAACTCTAATTGCTTTTATGTTGTCAAGAGCTAGAAAGAAGAGAAAAGTTCAACACAATGACTTTTAAATTGGAAGTATTAGGGAAAGGTTATAAATTAAGTGTGCTCATTACATTTAAATAAAAGGGAGGAGATCTTTATCTTAAGCCAAAGCCCTGTATTAGAAAGTATGAACACAGCAGAGTATTTCATTACTGAAATTTGTGCTTAGTTAATGTGGCTGCTGAGTTCACTGGAGAATTGAAAAAGCAGAGAAGTAGATTCATCTATTGAGAATACAGATAGCATAATACATCCAGCTTAAATAACACTGGTTAAAATCTATCTACAAAATAACGGGTAATAGACTGGTGATGCACATGAAACAGGTGTAGTATTATAATGACTGGCACATAAGTAATAAACTTGAATAGATTGTGACAGGATTTTCTCACTGATCAATACATAACTTTAAAAAGAGATTGTTATATTGTTATATGTACATGGGGAAGTATAAATTTAGTTAGCGCCCCTGTGCATCACAATTAAACTACAGAAAATATAAGAGAATACATTATAAAAGAAAATTCTGTTAAATCTAAATTAAAAGCAAACCGTGTATAGGATAATATTGCAATCAGACGTTTCAAATAGACAGGGTTTATTTACTATAAGACGCAATGATTGAAAAATTATATTCTCTTGCCACACATATTAGAATAATGGAAAAAGAAAAATTATTTGAGGGCCTAATTTAGAATGTTGTGAAGAAGGCATTGACACTAAAGTCAATTGCAATGGTGTGGAAGGAAATACCTCTGAGTTCTGTGGAGAAAGTTGAAAATCACAAGTGTATAGACTTTAAAAAGTAGAAAGGTGCTATATGTTGGGCCTATCTCACAATGAGATAAGGATCTGCATACACTTTCAGGTATTGAGAGATTCATGGACAACCTAGGGCTCTGTGAAAATGTAGTCTTTATTATCTATCTTTTTTTCCAAGTAGCCTATCGTGATATCCCACTCTGTAAATAGTTATTTGATAACTGTGTATCTATATATCAACAGAGTCTTCTATTGCAGGATAATGATATCATAGTGATACAAAGTTATTCAACACACAGCTTTAACTTCAGTTTTAATCAAAGTCAAAACCAATTTTTAGACAAGACAGAATAAAAGATTCTGGTTACATACTGTCTTCATCTGAAATCTCTAAGTACACTTCTGAGTTTGACAGGGTCTCAAACGTTTTTAACTGTTCAAAATGATGGAAGTGGAAGAAAGCCACAGTACATTCAGTTACAGTAAAAATCTAATGCTTCCTTGTCAGAGAGAGTAATTACCCTTTTTTTATGAACTACTGTTCTCACACCAACAGTAGTTCATAAATTACAACTGCATGTGTCTCATACCTAGATTCATCTATATAAACCATATTATTCACATGTGACAAAATTTTATTATTATTTAAATATCTTTTAGAATCTTAACTGAAATAAATGCAGTAGTTTTTAGACATAGAAATAACGATAGAAAAATACAATTTTACGTTAAGTAGATACTCATTCAGCCCCTTTCATGTACACCCTGAATTTAGGGCCTAGTTAGAACTTCGGTGTTGAAATATTTTTGACAAAAAAGATACTGAAAGATATGAGATAATGGGGAAAGTGGTAGTAAGATAAAAGGGACTGGTTATGTTTAAAATACAGTAATGAATCCAAACAACTAATGAATATATTCCTATAAAGGTGCTCTAATGTAATACAAAGGACAGAAACTTTCATGTTACCAGCTGAATTTATATTCAGTTACTCTGTCATGATCTTCCTTTACTTAAAATTATATTGTCTTAACTGACATAATGCTTATACATATCAGTGCAATATGAGTTTTCAATATATTTACACCTTTAATATTATTCAAGAAAGAGAATTAATATGTCTATCACTTTAAAAATTTGTTTTGCATTTTGTTTTCAGAATATCTAAAGTCCTCTATGCTAACCTAAAACATTCAATATATTATTAAACCAAAGACAATGCTTAAATAAGAGAATATTGGCACTTATTAGCCAATAGAAAAAAACTGGTAAAGTAACAGATGAGTATTCAATATTACAAGAAATATGCATTATATGGGAATACTAATATAATAGATATTTGAATATATTGTATTTTTAAAATTGTTTATTGAAGTTTAATTGTATGCATGCCCGGTTTTAATGTGGATCCACTGTGCACTATGGTTTCCTTTTGAACATATTCCTCCATAGCGTAAAAGTCATGTAATCGATCCTGCTGCAATCTGATCACTAAGACAATATTTTCAAGAGGTTTTTATTTTCAGCTTGTAGTTTATTTATAAGACTTTAATAATGATATTTTAAACATTGGTTGTGGGAAAGAGTATTGATATTCAACTAATTCATTCACTCAACAACAATTTAAATATTATGGTAACAAGAATAAACATTTATTCTGAAAAAAAAACAATTCAAACTAGAGACTTTCTTGTAGTAGAGGAAATATATGCCTGTGGGAATAATCCTGAGATGGACAAGTGTGTTGAAATCCACTAACAGTTAACTATCTACAATTTCCTAAGTTCAGGAGATTTTATACAAGTTGCAGCAGGAACATTATAAAACTGTGTAAGCACATAAAATATCCAGAGGAAATGAAATTGGTGTTGTATTATTTTATATTAGGAATAGGCATTGTCCCAGTGATCTGGTGCTGGTGTGTACTGAGAAGAAGGACTACGTATGGGATGGGCATCTCACACTGACTTGCAAAGAGTCCTTGTTGGTTCTCTATATTGTGTATTTGATCACAGTTTTAAATAGCTTTTGCAGGACGGATGTCTGTGACCACTCACAAGCAAAGCTGGTATGAAGACTGATGATTATCTGTTTAAAATCTGACTGTAGCATCTGCCATTTCAGAAACCCTCTACTGTATCATTTACATCACAGGCACTCTGAGTTTTGCATAAACCTAACTCTTTTCAACTTCACAGAATTAACATCTGCCTACCTCTGTATTGCCTTTTGCATTGTGAATCATTTTTTATTCATTTATATTCTATTCTGAAATAAAACCTTATTAAGTCAGTTTAACCACATTTACATTTGTGTGTGTCGGTGCGTGAATGCACGTGCACACACAAGGAAATATACATTTTATAACATGAATTATTTTAAAATTGCAATCTCCTAACCTTAATATAAAATTTTTTCATGGATGAAACTCCACTATCAAAATACACAATAAATATTTCCATGACTGTTTTAGTAATACATACCTCCTTTGTAATAAGTATGATATCATTACTTTTAAGACCACATAATTTTTACTTTGACTTATACCTTTAACACGATAGTAGATGTGTCTCAGAATTACAAGGTCTTAGGTCAAGTGATATATTTATACATCACTAATAAAGAGACACAAGCACAAAGGCAAGCAACAGACATGGGAATATTTTGATATTCTCACTTTATTAAGCAGTACATTCTATATTCAATCATTCCATTTGTTTTGCATAAATGAATAATAATCGATCAATACAAGGTGTAGGAAACAGGTACGTACTCTGTGGGAAGCGTGGTGGGTTGTCGTTGACATCAGTCAAGGTTATATTGACAGTGGTGGACCCTGAAAGTCCGCCCACTTGCCCAGCCATGTCTTTGGCTTGAATGACCACTGAGTAATGCTCTCTGGCTTCTCTGTCCATGTTATGTAAAGCTGTTCTAATGACCCCTGGAATGTAAAGTTTAAAAATCAATCAGTACAAGTTTTACATTGAACAAGTAACATTTTTGAGAGACATGACCAGTTTACTCAATATTGACTTTTGAAATAGCACAATTTTAAATGAAAGCTTAATTTTTTAAAAAATATGTTACTAATATTGAAAAACTGAGTGATTTACACATTTGTTTGCATGCACATATTTTAAAGCAGTCTTTTTTCTCAAAATAAGAAATCATTCACTGTGTGCTTCCTTGGTTAGGTGTCTTCCCAAAGCTGCCATCACAAGATACCCACACTGAAGTCACAGGACAACTTATGAATATATGTTCTCTCTTCCTACTATTTGGGACATGGGGATTAAAATCAGGCCATTAGGATTGGCCGCAGCCATAGTTACGAATTGACTGATTTACTGATGTTCCAGACATATACAAAACATCCTCATTACCATATGTTAACCCTCTGACCTTTCTGACAAATACCAACAATGTCTATCAAATTTACATTAAAATAAATTTCATTGTATCTGATTAGAAGTTTCCCAATAAATCTCCCTTGTTCTAGAATTATTAAATATTTATATACAATATCTTGATATGAGAGAATTAATGTTTAGAACCGGGTTAAAATTAAAAAGAAGATAAGTTATAGTAGTAGAAAGAATTATTGACTCTATCCACGGTTTACAATACAAGATATTATGATAATTCTTTTTGCTTTTTGTCTATCTTGTTTTGCAACTGAACTGACTGAATTTATAGTGACTTATATTGGAAAGCATCAAGAAAAATGATAGATACCACAATTTCATATATATTGAACAAAGGATTAAGGACATTTTATAGAGGCTATATAAACAAAGGAATGATTGCTATCAAAATAAATCTGACACTACAATAGTAAATGATACACTTAATTTATGTATATGCAAAATCCCCGTGCATTTCTCTTACATAGAACAGTGTTTGATAACATGTAAATTATAAAAGTAGGAATTTAAGTAATATATGAATTAACATTCATAGGCTGTAGAGAACAATTTGGTAAATGGTGGACATTCTCTATATTCTTAGCATTTGAAAAAAGTAAAGATGATGTTATTAAAAAATATGACATAGTGTTTCTCCTTTACCTAGAACTAAATAAAATGATACTTACAAACTATATTGTATATTCCTAGATAAAAAGCAATCATTAAATAACTGATATTGTGGGTACCTACTAAAAATATTTGTAAGGAACATAAGCCATAAGTTAAGAATAATAAATAGGATAATATAACCATGTTAAAAAGGAAAAAAACATAATATAAATTGATGTGGGATTCCTCTCTGTATGCTGTGAATATGATTTATTATCATTGGTTAATAAAGAAGCTGCCTCGATGTATGGCAGGGTCCAATAAAGCCGGGCAGGAAATCTAAGCAGAGATATACAGAGAGAGAGTAGGTGGAGTCAAAGAGATGCCATGAAGTTGCCGAAGAAGAAGGACACCTGGAACCTTACTGGTAGGCCACAATCTTGTATAAATATACAGATTAATAGAAATGGATTAATTTAAGATATAAGACCTAGCTAGGAATATGCTCCAGC
Organism: Ondatra zibethicus; assembly: GCA_004026605.1. NCBI lineage: Eukaryota > Metazoa > Chordata > Mammalia > Rodentia > Cricetidae > Ondatra > Ondatra zibethicus. Next base: position 17,033 of record PVIU01029354.1, read on the forward strand.
TATTGGCCAAGCAGTGTTGTAATTAATACGGTTTCTGTGTGATTATTCAGGTCTGCATGGCCAGGAAATATATGAGCAGGCTCCACTTACAATAAATGGGGCATATGTCATAGAATAGAAATGTTGCACAAATTGATCTTTATCACAAAATTATTAAATTGATATTTTATAAAAGATAAATATCTAAAGGCTAAAAACAATCATTGCACAGAAAATGGAAATGTTTTCTTGTGGATACATTTTTTAATATCAGTCATTTAGGAGGACCTAATAAGGAAATATGTAATTTTTCCTGCTCTGTAAATGTACTGACATCACAGTATGTCCCTACTTGTGCACTATATCTATTTCCTGAAGCTACTATAAAGAAACACAGTATCCAAATTAACTATAGAATGAGCAGGATCTTCAAAATTAACATGTAGTTATCAGGAACAATGATCATGTGTTCATTTGAACCTACACATTTCTTTAATACAGCCCACTCTGCTGGTGAGCTATTACTCACCATTTGAGGAATGTGAAAGATTAGATAGTCTAACAGTTTCTAATATGATCTCATTAGAAACTGACCACTATCAACAAACTTAGATGCATCTGACCTGGAGGACCTATAGGTGGCTAATAACTTTTTTTTTTTTTTT
>PVIU01029355.1:0-17674 GCA_004026605.1 Ondatra zibethicus
CCTAAACAGAGAACTCTCAACAGAGGAATCTAAAATGGCTGAAAGACACTTAAAGAAATGTTCAACATCCTTAGTCATCAGAGAAATGCAAATCAAAACAACTCTGAGATTCCATCTTACACCTGTAAGAATGGCCAAGATCAAAAACACTGATGACAACTTATGCTGGAGAGGTTGTGGGGAAAAGGGAACACTTCTGCATTGCTGGTGAGAATGCAAGCTGGTACAACCCCTGTGGATGTCAGTGTGGCGATTTCTCAGAAAATTAGGAAACAACCTTCCTCAAGACCCAGAAATACCACTTTTGGGTATATATCCAAAGGATGCTCAATCGTGCCACAAGGACATGTGTTCAACTATGTTCATAGCAGCTTTGTTTGTCATAGCCAGAACCTGGAAACAACCTAAATGCCCCTCGATCGAAGAATGGATAAAAAAATGTGGTACATTTTCACTATGGAGTACTACACAGCAGAAAAAAAAAATGACAGCTTGAATTTTGCAGGAAAATGGATGGAACTAGAAAGCATTATTTTGAGTGAGGTAACCCAGACACAGAAAGACAATTATCACATGTACTCACTCAGGTGGTTTTTAAACATAAGGCAAAGAAAACCAGCCTACAAACCACAGTACCAGAGAACTTAGACAACAATACGGACACTAAGAGAGACTTACATCGATCTAATCTACATGGGAAGTAGAAAGTATAAAAAGACAAGATCTTCTGAGTAAATTGGTAGTATAGGGACCTTGGGGGAGGGTTGAAGGAGGGAGGGGAATGGCAGGGAGGGGAGTAGAGAAAAATATAGAGCTCAATAAATATCATGGAAAAAAAAGCAACAAACAAACAAACAAAAAAAGCATGCCAGAGTCCTTGGGTTGACCTCTAGCTGAATAAAGCTGAGTGAGGTGGGCATGTGAGGACCAGGGAGGGAGTCAAGTTTATCCTTGTCTACAGAAAGTTTGAGACTGGCCTAGGCTACATTCCTTTTTCAAACCTAAAACAAAAAGAATTAGTAATTTTGAAATGAAAGAACTGTATTAACTGTATTAAAGAGAGCGAATGCTGGGCAAAATTTATCAAAAATCTTTTATGGGTCAATGTAAGATTTTTTATAAGGTTTTTTTGTATGTAGGGTTTTGTGTATCTCTATATCAGTATGGACACAAGAACAGATGCTGGAGGAGGCCAAAGGCATTTAGATTGTCTATGTGGGAAGGGTGGTAATATCCACTTGAGTGCAGGTGCCTGAAGAAGCCAGAAGGAATTAGATGTCACTAGAGTTGTAGTTACAGATAATTATAAGCTATGTGATGTGGGTGCTAGGAACCAAACTTGGATCCTCTGAAAGAGCAGCAGGTGCCCTTAACTACTGAACCATCTCCCCAGTTCTAGTACAAGATTTTGTTTGGAAGAAAAAAGGAGATGGTTTCCCTAAGAACATTTAAATGCATTCTTGAAAGCATGGCTACTTGGATTTATGGAACTTGCAACAGAGTGCTAGAATATGTGTGTGTGTGTGAGTGTGTGTGTGATAGTGGTATCATATTTGTGTTTTAATAAATAAAGCTTGCTTGAAGGTCAGTGCAAAGCAGTCTTACTTGTAATGATTTCAGCCACATAAGGCTGATACTTCCAGGTTTTAGGGGTCATGCAGGTGCAAACAAGCCCTCAGGCAGAAGTGCCTAATGTCCCCCGGGGATGTTAAAGGGCCCCCACATGACCCATGTGAGGCATGGGTTACATCATCCACATATAACTCAGCTAAGCCCTTGCGTGCATGCATGAGCCCCGTCATCTGCCTATACCATGTCAACTCCCTGTGCATGCGCTAGTGAAAGACCTGGATAAATCCAGACCCCTCTAGCAGGAAGAATAGAGCCAAAAATCTAGGTTAACTGGTTCAGTGACTCTGTTCCAGGAACTAGCTGACCATAAAGTTAGATTATAATCTTAAGAATAATCTTAAGAAACGGGGAGTTACTCCCTTGTTAATATCACTGATATTTTCGGAATTTTCCAATGATCACTGGTATTTTCAGAATTTTCCAATGATGCCCTCCCTACCCCCTTTGGGGTGTGGTTTCTTCCCTTAAATACCCCCTCTCCCAGCTACTCAGGGCCGAACTCATCCCCTGCGTGGGATATGAGTCTCAGCCCCAGCACTCTGGTTCCTGTCAATAAACCTCATTGTCTGTGTCTTTGTGTTTCTGTGCCGGCTGAATTCAGGTTCTGTACTTTCAGTTTTGCAGTCACTCGCATCTCAGGAGGAGATGGAGGGAGTGATCAGCAGACATGCTAGGAGATCACTGACTGCCGACCTGGGAGACGTCCCGGGAGGTGAGGAGGGATCCCAGGGATGCCTGGGAGATTCCCGTCTGGGTGCTGGTGATGATACAGTATCTCCTGGATTGGAGGAACTATACACCCTCCTGTCTGTCTGTATTTCTGGAGTGGTGTTGTCTGTCTAGGTGGAGACAGACATTTGTTAGCCTTTGTCTGTGTGTCTTTGGTCTCTGTTTTGTCTTACGCGCAGGTAGCATGTTCAGTTCTCTGGTGAGATACACGGGTGGCGTTTCTCAGTGGTATGACATGTGAGTAGCGTAGTCAGTTCTCCATAGAGACATGTATGGATAGCGGTCTCATTTCGATAGCTGGGCGGGTCACACCCGCAAAACAGCTTGAAGCTATGTCTTTGGTTTGTTTGGCGCCATTGTCCTGTATGTCTGTGTAATGTGTGTTGTGCTGTTGTCCTGACTTAGACTGACGCTGATGTACTCAAATCATGACTTCTTTGACTTTGATATTGTGACCATTTACAAGACTTTAGAGATAGGGCCATAAGCATAGGGGTATATTTCATAAAAAAAAGAGTCAGCCTCGGCCCCAAGCATGTGGCTACGGGGCAGCATGCTTGTATGGATGGCTGGGCTATTCAGCCTTGTTGTTACAAGGTATCGAGGCTGCCGGGCACAGTTGTAGAAGGCGGATGTACCCCAATAGGATTTCAAACACTAAACAAAAAAATCTGAGGGTAATCGCTATGGCCTAAGGAAGTTAACAATCTTTTTTCCCCAGTGCTGCCTACCACCCTGCCCCCCCCCCCGTGCTGATGGATGAGTTCCCTTTGCCTTCCCTGGGTGCTGCACGCCTCAAATCTCTGATTAAAGCTGACCAAGGCTTGGCTCCACAGGTGGAGAACTCTTTCAGATCCTATGGGTTATAAATATCTGACATCATTTATAGGGGCTGGTTACAAATTATTGTTGGTTAATGTAAAAAAAAAACCTATTGTTGGTCTCAAATGTTTCACACTGGTACAGGATTTTATGTGCTGTTCTTGTTTAAAATGTAGCCATACATCCCCACTGAGAAAAACCACAAAAAAGACTTTGGTAAGAGTTTTTATGTTGTCTAAAAAGCAAGAGAGATTTTTGGCATGTTGTCTAAAAAGCAAGAGAGATTTTGGTATGTTGTCTAAAAAGCAAGAGAGATTTTAATATGTCATCTAAAATGCAAAAAAAAATATAAACTATGTTTGCTATGATTTCTCGTACATGCAAATACTATATGTGCTTATTTTGTTAAAAAGTTTGTCTACATAGGTTTTCTTACAAGAGAGGAGCAAATGGGGCACCAACCAATCTTCCGAATGAAGATTGGGACTTCAATATGGCAGCAGGTAGGGAGCGGCTGATGGTCTATTGCTGAGCTCTCGTGGCAGGTGTCAGAGGGGCCGCAAGATGCCCCACTAATTTGGCCAAGGTAATGGAGGTTCTTCAGGGGCTGGTTGGATTGCCATCTGTGTTTCTTGAACGTTTAATGGAGGCTTACAGTCATTATACTCCCTTTGACCCAACCTCTGAGGGTCAGCAAGCAGCGGTAGCTATGGCCTTCATAGGACAGTCAGCATCAGATATTAAGAAAAAGCTACAGCGGTTAGAAGGGTTGCAGGATTATACCTTGCAGGATTTGGTTAAGGAAGCAGAGAAAGTGTTTCATAAGTAAGAGACTGAGGAAGAGAAGCAAGAGAGAGAGGCAGGAGGCAGAGGAAAGAGAGGACTGGAGGGATCATAGATAAGAGAAATTTGACTAGAATTTTGGCTGCACTGGTAGGAGAGAAAGGGAAGACAGGACCTAGACAGATAGGGAACCTGGTCAACAGAAGACCAAAGATGAGTGAAGACGGACAGAGGCACCCCTTGGACAAAGACCAATGTGCTAATTGCAAAGAAAAAGGACATTGGGCAAGAGAATGCCCAAAGAAGAAAGGAAGGGCCTCTAAGGTTCTGGCCCTAGAAGAAGATGATTAGAGGGGATGGGGTTCAGACCTCCTCTCCGATCCTAGGGTAACCCTGACTGTGGAGGGGACCCCTATAAATTTTCTAGTGGATACAGGGGCTGAGCACTCTGTGCTGAAACAACCATTGTGGAAGCTAAAGAATACAAAGTCTATAGTAATTGGAGCAACTGGACAGAAACAATATCCATGGACCACCTTACGAGCTGTAGGTTTGGGGAGAGGACAATTGACTCATTCCTTCCTGGTTATCCCTGAGTGTCCCATGCCTTTATTAGAAAGAGACTTGTTAACAAAGTTGAAGGCCCAGATCAGCTTAACTCAAACCTGGCCAGAGGTGATTAAATTCTTTTGTTGACTGAACGGGTGACCTTCGCTCCTCCTGCTGTCCTCAATCCCGCTACCCTACTTCCCGAGACTGATGACTCCTCACCTACCCATCACTGCACTGACATTCTGGCAGAAGAAGCTGGTACCTGAAATGATCTAAAGGATCAGCCTTGGCCTGGGAGTCCGAGCTGGTATATGGATGGCAGCAGTTTTGTGGGTGAAGGTAAGCTGAAGGCGGGGGCAGCAGTGGTGGACGGGAAGCAAGTGATCTGGGCCAGTAGCCTCCCTGAAGGGACGTCGGCCCAGAAAGCTGAACTCGTGGCTTTGATACAAGCTCTACGGATGGCAGAGGGGAAGTCTATCAACATTTACACTGACAGCAGGTATGCTTTTGCCACTGCCCATATACATGGAGCAATATACAGACAAAGAGGACTGTTGACATCTGCAGGAAAAGACAAAAAATAAAAAAGAAATTTTGAGCCTCCTCGAGGCCATACATTTGCCAAGGAAGGTAGCCATCATACATTGTCCAGGACACCAAAAAGCTTGAGATGCTGTGGCTAAAGGAAATCAGATGGCAGACCTAACTGCTAAACAGGCTGCCCAAGGAGCAATGATCCTGGCAGTCAAAGAGCTTAAAGATTATTATGATATCAGTGAAACCAACTTTAGATACACTCCCGAAGACAATCAAGTTATGGGCAAATTAGGACTGGTAAAGGGAACTCCATATGGGGCAGTAGAGACAGAAGGAGGAAAACTAGTCCTCCCATGAAAAGAAGGACACAAGTATGTTACCAACTTAAATTACCTGACCCACTTGGGGGCCAAGAAACTAAAAGATGTGGCTAGGTCCTCCGACTATTATGTTATAGGACTCTCTGACTTGGCAGTAGTCAAAAGCTGCAAGGCCTGTGCTATGACTAATGCAGGACACTCCATATATACTCCTGGGAAGAGGCTCAGGGGTGACCAGCCTGGGGCCTACTGGGAGGTAGATTTTACAGAAATTAAGCCAGCCAGTAACAAGTACTTATTAGTTTTTATAGATACTTTTTCAGGCTGGGTAGAAGCTTTTTCTACCAGGACTGAGATGGCCAATGTGGTGGCTAAGAAGATCATAGAAGAAATCTTCCCGAGGTTTGGGATACCCAAGGTAATCGGGTCTGATAATGGATCTGCCTTTGTTGCCCAGGTAAAGTCAGGGACTGACCACCCAACTGGGGATCAATTGGAAATTACATTGTGCTTACCGACCCCAGAGTCAGGTCAGGTAGAAAGGATGAATAGAACCCTAAAAGAGACTCTGACAAAATTGGCCCTAGAGATCAGCGGGAATGACTGGACAGTCCTCCTTCCCTTTGCCCTGTTCTGGGTTTGGAACACTCCAGGGCAATTTAAACTCACCCTTTATAAGATCCTATGTGGGGGACTGCCACCGCTCACTGAGTCGGGTGGAGTATATAATCCTGATGCTATTCTTTCTAGACCTTTATTTGCCCACCTAAAGGCCCTTAAAGTGGTGAGATGCCAGATCTGGGAACAATTGTAGAAGTATATAAGACTGAAGACTCACACATGCCGCATCAGTTCCAAGTAGGGGATGCTGTTTTTGTCCGGTGGCATCGAGTTGGGAATCTTGAGCCTCGATGGAAAGGGCCATACTTGGTACTCTTGATGAATTGCAGTATCCAGGGATTTTAACAACACCACCAGTCAGGATGCTTGTGTTTGGGGGACTAATCATAGGCTGACTCTTACTGAGGTTACAGGTGTAGGGACATGCCTGGGAAATCCACCAGCTGCCTACAAATGTTTGTGTAATGAGACTCTTAAGAGCCCTAAGACTCCTGACACCAGGTACTTGGTTCCTGGTTTAGATAAATGGTGGGCTTGTAGTACAGGCCTGACACCTTGTGTGCTGACATCAGCTTTTAATGACACCAAAGATTACTGTGTGCTTGTACAACTGGTACCTAGGGACTTTTATCATCCAGCTAACATGCTTGAAGATGAGTTGACAAGTGCCCAACTCGCTTTCGATGAGAACCTATTTCTCTGACACTAGCAGTAATTCTGGGCCTCGGGGTAGCTGCCAGTGTTAGGACAGGTACCATTGCCCTAATAGAGGCCCCTCAGTACTTTAATGAATTAAGAATAGCCATGGATGAAGATTTGAGGGCTCTAGAACAATCTGTTTCCAAACTTGAAGAGTCATTGACTTCCCTCTAAGAAGTGGTCTTACAGATAGAAGGGGATTAGATTTGTTATTATTTTTTTTAAAAAAATATTTATTTATTTATTTATTATGTATACAGTATTGTGTCTGTCTGCAGGCCAGAAGAGGGTATCAGATCTCATTACAGATGGCTGTGAACCACCATGTGGTTGCTGGGAACTGAACTCAGGACCTTTGGAAGAGCAGGCAGTGCTCTTAACCTCTGAGCCATCTCTCCAGCCCTAGATTTGTTATTCTTAAAAGACAGAGGATTATGTGCTGCTCTCAGAGAAGAATGTTATTTCTATGTGGACCATTCAGGAGTAATTAAAGACTCCATGAGTAAACTTAGAGAAAGGTTCAACCAAAGACAAAGAGACAGAGTAGTGCATCAGGGATGGTTTGAGAGCTGGTTTAATAGATCTCCTTGGATGACTACTCTGATATCTTCCCTTATGGGACCATTCCTAATTTTGCTTCTGCTACTGATTATAGGTCCATGTAATGAGCATGCAAACAGATCTCTCTGAACAAGTAGAAAGAGAGGAGTCTGTAGTGTAGGTGAAGTAGGAAAGCTATAGTATATAGGATAAGTATAATATAGAAAATAGAAAATAAAAAAACTGTGTGAAGTGGAAAATTGCTAACGTGAAATATTAAGAGAACACTTCACCCGCTTGAAAGCCGCCACACCCATCTGGCCCTGTCAGATGGGGAGGCTGCATCCAGTAACCTTGGTATCAAAAGTAGCCTTGCCGCACGAGAAGGACCCCCCACCCTTCTGTGGTCAGTCGATACTGATAACCCAGGACATCTGGCTATCAGAAGAACTGGACAAGGGGCAGGTTCAAACTGGCATAAAAAGAGAGGGCAGAAGCAGGGCAGGTATCTCACTCTTCAAAGATGGCCCAGGTACCAGGCCTCATAGAGAGAGAGATCCTCCAAGCCTGCCTCCCGAAAAGCAGAAATATTGAATGCCTTGCCTAAACATTTAATGCTTTGCCATCCCGAGAGCAAAGCTTCGCCTCCTGACTTGATAACCGCCTTGCATCCCGACTGCAAAGCCTCATTTCCTGAGAGTGAGCGAAGGTCTGTCTTCCGAGAACAGACAAGACACTCTGCCATCCCGAGTACAGGCAGAACGCTTTGCCATCTCGAGAACAGAGAACCAAAACCTTGCCTCCTGAGACTCTGCCACCTGAAAAGCAGAGTTTAAGGCCCTGCATTCCGAGCATAGGCAGAACTCCTTGCCTTCTGAGACCAGGCCACAGACTACATGGTCAAGAGTTGATCCAGCACCCGAGACCAGCCTGAGAACAAGACATCGAGGGCCTTATCTCCCCAACGCAGACTACGGGGCCAAGAGTCGAGCCTCGTGGTCAAGCCCCCAGTGCGGTCAGGCGTCCAGCCTGAAGAAATCCAAAAAGTCCTTTTTAAGCTGAAGAATACCAGGTCGTATGATGCTATTTAATGCAGGTATGAAGTGTTAAGAGAAGAGCATAGATGAGTTAATACATATGTTTAGTATATGAAATGTTAAGAGATATCTTATGGATAATTGATAGGATTAGGAAATGTTAAGTGATAAGTTGTATTAAGTTAAGAAGTATTTTATAGGTAATAGATAAGTTGTATTAAGAAGTGCTTTATAGGTAATAGATAAGTTGTATTAAAGTTAAGAAGAATTTTATAGATAAGTGATAAGTTAGATTATGAATTGGTTTTATGTATTGGATATTAGTAGGATTAATAATTATGATATTGAATTGCTTGTATGTTACCCAACATCAAACCCCCACGCCTATTAAGATTGTAAACCCCATTGATGTATTGGATATTGAAGTTGCTAGTAAAGAATCATTATAAAGACAATTCTCTTGCTTGGTCTGGTTATTCATCACTCTCTGGGATAAACTGCACAGAGTCCTCATAGTAATTACTTGGAAAAGAACCTGGAGCTGAAGTCCCCCAGCTCATAACAGTCCATGTATATTAAATAAATTAATTACCTTCATTAGAGAAAGAATAAGTGCTGTTCAGATTTTGATATTATGCCACCAATATAACGCTTTAGAAGGTCAAGAGGATACTGAAATCTAGTTCTATGATTAGAACTCGATACTAGAAGAAGTGGGAAGATGAAAGACCCGGATCAGTCTAGACCCCTCTAGCAGGAAGAATAGAGCCAAAAATATAGCAGGAAGAGAAGAGCCAAAAATCTAGTTCCTGTTCCAGGAACTAGCTGACCATAAAGTTAGATTATAATCTTGAGAAACAGGGAGTTACCCCCTTGTGATTATCACTGGTATTTTCGGAGTTTTCCAATGATCACTGGTATTTTCAGAATTTTCCAATGACGCCCTCCCTACCCCCTTTGGGTTGTGGTTTCTTCCCCTCAATAACCCCTCTCCCAGCTACTCAGGGTCGAACTCCTCCCCTGCGTGGGATATGAGTCTTGGCCCCAGCACGCTGGTTCCTATCAATAAATCTCGTGTGATTGCAGCAAGGATGGTCTCTCGTGAGTTCTTGGGGCGTCGTGTTATCCCGAGACTTGAGTGAGAGTCTCCCAACTCCAGGGGTCTTTCACTAGGCAGCTTTTGAAAGCTGGACGTGCCATCTTCCTCTCTGTCTCTGCATACTGACTTCCCCAGGCCTATACATTCCTCCTCTAATAAACTCCTAAGCGGGTTTGTTGTATGTCCCATGTTTCCTTCTCACTTGCGCCAGGTAATTTCAATTCTAGTCAGCCATACAGGTCAGGCAGTGGTGGCACACACCTTTAATCCCAGCAGCCACACTAGTCAGTGATAGAGGCTGGGCAGTGGTGGTGCATGGCTTTAATCACAGCACTAGAGAGGAGTATAAAGCGGGATGAGGAACTCTCTTTCAATCTGAAGATTTCACCGAGGTAAGAGCTCTCTAGTGGCTTGGCTGCTTTGCTTTTCTGATCTTCAGGTGGAGCCCAAATATCTGCCTCTGGGTTTGTATTAGTCGTGATACAATGTACTGTGCTGTGCGCTCGCTCTCTCTCTCTCTCTCTCTCTCTCTCTCTCTCTCTCTCTCTCTCTCTCTCTCTCTCTGTGTGTGTGTGTGTGTGTGTGTGTGTGTGCTTTCCCACCCAAATAGCTCAGCTTTCCCCTCTCCTTGAAGATCTGCTCTATTTCCACTGTTGGCCTGTTGAATTTCTTGTTTCAAGGATGTTTCTAGAAGGTACCACTCACCCTTTTAGAGAAGTGTGAACATTTTGTCCCAGGTTTCCTTTATGATTATAATTGTCACATGGTCTCACATAACGTTGCAGCAGGACTGCCCAATAAATGCACATGAAAGGAATCTAGATTGCCTGGGGAACAATGAGTCTTTAAAATGCAAATTTCAAGGTGAATGGGAAGTCCTACGTATTGTGTACCCCTGCTGTTTCAGAGGTCTTGGGATGCTTGTTTTCTTGAAAAACATGGAGTATTGTAACCCATTTTCATGATTCTTAGAGGAATACTGGTGCTGCTGCAGAAGGAAGCATGCGTTTCAGCTCTTCTCCTGTCATATGTGAGATGCACTGTTCCCAGATCTCAAGGAGTGTGGAAGGAAGGAGCAGAATGTAGAAGGCAAAAGGAATTTGACATCAGACTAAAGCCAGGCTTCCCACTGCAGACTGATTATAACATACATGTAGGAGCCACTAGATGGCAGCTTAGAACTATAACATGACAGGGTGTTCCAAATCCGGTAGTTCTGGAGTCAGTGGACAAGGGCGGAAAGAGTACAGTTTATGTATGTACTTGCACCATCTCTCATCTTGCTTTCTCTGTGGAACAGTATAACACACATCCACACCCAAACACACACACACACACAAAGCCTCACACATTGCACACTGTTTTGCCCAGATCATGGAGTCCCCCAAAAACCAACTAGGAGACCGAGTCCTATGTATGTCATAGCAAAGAGCCTTTATTCTTATTTAAGTTTGAACTCGGACTCTCCATGTGTTCAACGTTTTGGTGTGATCAGAGAGCCCCGAGCTTAGTTGGGGTGGGGTTTTTATAATAGCAGAGGTTGGGGTGAGGGATTTCTTTTTTTGGGGGGAGGGTGAGGGATTTCTAAGGTTCAGTGAAACCACACACCTATCTAATATGCTTTTACAGGCCAGTTAACCTTTCAGTTTCCACCTAAGGTAGTTGCTGCCAAACTACAGAGCTTTTTGTAAAAGTGTATAGTTTTGGAGATTTATCTGAAATTCATGACAATATATACCTCCATTGATAAGTAGGGAAACTAGTATTTTCTTTCATGATTCACACACAACAGGTGCTCAGTAGATGTTGGCTGACTGAATGGAAGGGAAATTGAGAAAAGGTATCTGGGGAGGGAGTTGAGGAACTGGTGGCAGAATGAAAATTCAACAAAATGTGGAGGGTCACAGAGGGGCAAGAGAAGGGAAAAGAACATGCCTGTACCACGTCCTCTTCTCAGAGCAAACATGCTACATTCATGAAACTCAAGGGCCTTTCACCGGCTTCTTATTTTTTAATTTTTTCCATGATATTTATTGAGCTCTACATTTTTCTTCACTCCCCTCCCTGCCTCACCCCTCCACGCTTCAATCCTCCCCCAAAGTCCCCATGTTCCCAATTTACTCATAGATCTTGTCTTTTTCTACTTTCTACTTCCCATGTAGATTAGATCTATGTAAGTCTCTCTTAGTGTTCACATTGTTGTCTAAGTTCTTTGGAATTGTGGTTTGTAGGCTGGCTTTGCTTTATGTGTATAACCCAACTATGAGTGAGTACATGTGATAATTGTCTTTCTGTGTCTGGGTTACCTCACTCAAAATAATGCTTTCTAGTTCCATCCATTTTCCTGCAAAATTCAAGCTGTCATTATTTTTTTCTGCTGTGTAGTACTCCATTGTGTAAATGTACCACATTTTCCTTATCCATTCTTTGGTTGAGGGGCATTTAGGTTGTTTCCAGGTTCTGGCTATGACAAACAAAGCTGCTATGAACATAGTTGAACACATGTCCTTGTGGCACGATTGAGCATCCTTTGGATCTATACCCAAGAGTGGTATTATTGGGACTTGAGGAAGGTTGTTTCCTAATTTTCTGAGAAATCGCCACACTGACATCCAAAGGGGTTGTACCAGCTTGCATTCCCACCAGCAATGCAGAAGTGTTCCCTTTTCCCCACAACCTCTCCAGCATAGGTTGTCATCAATGTTTTTGATCTTGGCCATTCTTACAGGTGTTAGATGGAATCTCAGAGTTGTTTTGATTTGCATTTCTCTGATGACTAAGGATGTTGAACATTTCTTTAAGTGTCTTTCAGCCATTTTAGATTCCTCTGTTGAGAGTTCTCTGTTTAGGTCTGTGCTCCATTTTTTGTATTGGGTTATGTGTTCTTTTGGTGTCCAATTTCTTGAGTTCCTTGTATATTTTGGAGATCAGACCTCTGTCTGATGTGGGGTTAGTGAAGATCTTTTCCCATTCTGTAGGTTGAAGTTTTGTCTTGTTGACCATGTCCTTTGCTTAAAGAAGCTTTTCAGTTTCAGGAGGTCCCATTTATTAATTGTTTCTCTCAGTGTCTGTGCTGTTGGGCTTATATTAAGGAAGTGGTTGCCTGTGCCAATGCATTCAAGTGTACTTCCCACTTTCTCTTCTATAAAGTTCAGTATAGCTGGCTTTATGTTGATCCATCTGCACTTGAGTTTTGTACATGGTGATAGATATGGGTCTATTTTCATTCTTCTACATGTTGAAAGCCAGTTATGACAGCACCACTTGTTAAATGTGCTTTCTTTTTTCCATTTGATATTTTTTGCTTCTTTATCAAATATCAAGTGTTCAGAGATGTGTGGATTGATATCTGGGACTTCTGTTTGGTTCCATTGGTCCTCCTGTCTGTTCTTATGCTAGTACCAGGCTGCTTTCAGTACTGTAGCTATGTAGTAGAGTTTGAAGTCAGGGATTGTGATGCCTCCAGAAGTTCTTTTATTGCCCAGGATTGTTTTGGCTATCCTGGGTTTTTTGCTTCTCCAAATGAAGTTGAGTACTGTTATTTCGAGGTCTTTGAAGAATTTTGCTGGGATTTTGATGGGCATTGCATTGAATCTGTAGATTGCTTTCAGTAAGATTGCCATTTTTACTATGTTAATTCTGCCTACCCAAGAGCATGGGAGATCTTTCCACTTTCTGGTGTCTTCTTCAATTTCTTTCTTCAAAGATATAAAGTTCTTGTCATACAAGTCTTTCACTTGTTTGGTTAGAGTTACTCCGAGATATTTTATGTTAGTTGCAGCTATTGTGAAGGGTGTTGATTCTCTGATTTCTTCCCCAGCCCTTTTATCATCTGTGTATAGGAGGGCTACTGATTTTTTAAAATTAATTTTGTATCCTGCTACATTGCTGAAAGTGTTTATGAGTTGTAGAAGTTCCTTGGTAGAATTTTTGGGATCACTTATGTAAACTATTATATCATCAGCAAACAGTGAGAGTTTGACTTTTTCTTTTCCAATTTGTATCCCCTTGATCTCCCTTTGGTGTCTTACTGCTCTAGCTAGGACCTTAAGAACTATATTGAATAGATATGGAGAGAGTGGACAACTTTGTCTTGTTCGTCATTTCAGTGGAATCGCTGGGAGTTTCTCTCCATTTAGTTTGATGCTTGCTGTTGGCTTGCTGTATATTGCCTTAATTATGTTTAGGTATGTTCCTTGTTTCCCTGCTCTCTCCAAGACCTTTATCATGAAGGGATGTTGTATTTTGTCAAATGCTTCTTCAGCATCTAATGAGATGATCATGTGGTTTTAATTTTTCAGCTTGTTTATATGGTGGATTACGTTGACAGTGCCAGCTTCTTATTAATACTAATTTATTTGTATGAGTCATGGTCTCATAAGAGCTGGTCACAAATTCTCTATGTAGTCAAAAATGACCTAGACCTCTCAATTGGACCCTCCTGCCTCTACTTACCCAGTGCTGAGATTACAGGCGTATACATCCAGGCTTTTATGTTATTAAGTAGATAGACAACTATACATCCAAACTGAATGGCAAAAATAAATGCTATGGAATCTCAGAGGGAGGAAGCCTTCATAGAAGGGGTTGGCACTGGCCTGGACTGGCAGGAGAAGCTTATGCATATGATAACAGGAAGGAGAAACATCCTGGTATTGTAGAGGCCTGTTAGTTCATTCCCAGCTGTTCAGCCCTGAAATAATCACACAGAACAATATTATTTAAATCACTGCTTGGCCCATTAGCTCTAACTTCTTATTGGCTAACTCTTATTTAAATTATTTTTTACTGAGCTGTACATTTTTCTCTGCTCCCCTCCCTGGCTCTTCCCTCCTCCCTTCAATCCTTCCCCAAGGTCCCCATGCTCTCAATTACTCAGGAGATCTTGTCTTTTTATACTTCCCATGTAGATTAGATCTATGTAAGTCTCTCTTAGTGTCCTCATTGTTGTCTAAGTTCTCTAGGATTGTGGTTTGTAGGCTGGCTTTCTTTGCTTTGTGTCTAAAAACCACCAGTGAGTGAGTACATGTGATAATTGTCTTTCTGTGTCTGGGTTACCTCACTCAAAATAATGCTTTCTTGTTCCATCCATTTTCCTGCAAAATTCAAGCTATCATTATTTTTTTCTTTTACTGCTGTATAGTACTCCATTGTGTAAATGTACCACATTTTCCTTATCCATTTTTTGACCGAGGGGAATTTAGGTTGTTTCTAGTTCCTGGCTATGACAAACAAAGCTGCTATGAACATAGTTGAGCACATGTCCTTGTGGCACGATTGAGCATCCTTTGGATCTATACCCAAAAGTGGTATTATTGGGACTTGAGGAAGGTTGTTTCCTAATTTTCTGAGAAATCGCCACACTGACATCCATAGGGGTTGTACCAGCTTGCATTCCCACCAGCAATGCAGAAGTGTTCCCTTTTTCCCACAACCTCTCCTGCATAAGTTGTCATCAGTGTTTTTGGTCTTGGCCATTCTTACAGGTGTAAGATGGAATCTCAGAGTTGTTTTGATTTGCATTTCTCTGATGACTAAGGATGTTGAACATTTCCTTAAGTGTCTTTCAGCCATTTTAGATTTCTCTGTTGAGAGTTTTCTGTTTAGGTCTGTACTCCATTCATTTATTTATTTATTTATTCATTCATTTATTTATTTGTTTTTTTGAGACAGGGTTTCTCTGTAGCTTTGGAGCCTGTCCTGGAAGTAGCTCTTATAGACCAGGCTGGCCTCAAACTCACAAAGATCCACCTGTCTCTGCCTCCCGAGTGCTGGGATTAAAGGTGTGCGCCACCACCTCCTGGCTTGTACTCCATTTTTTAAAATTGGATTATGTTATCTTTTGGTGACCAATTTCTTGAGTTCTTTTTTTTTGTCTTTTTTAAAAAAAATATTCATTTATTTATTATGTATACAATATTCAGTCTGCGTGTATGCCTGCAGGCCAGAAGAGGGCACCAGACCTCATTACAGATAGTTGTGAGCCACCATGTGGTTGCTGGGAATTGAACTCAGGACCTTTGGAAGAGCAGGCAATTCTCTTAACTGCTGAGCTGTCTCTCCAGCCCCTTGAGTTCTTTGTATATTTTGGAGATCAGACCTCTGTCTGATGTGGGGTTAGCGAAGATCTTTTCCCATTCTGTAGACTGTCGTTTTGTCTTGTTGACTATGTCCTTTGCTTTAAAGAAGCTTTTCAGGTTTAGGAGGTTCCATTTATTAATTATATATTTCAGTGTCTGCACTGCTGGGCTTATATTTAGGAAGTAGTTCCCTGTGCCAATGTGTTCAAGTGTACTTCCCACTTTCTCTTCTGTAAGGTTCAGTGTAGCTGGCTTTATGTTGAGGTCTTTGATCCATTTGGACTTGAGTTTTGTGCATGGTGATAGATATGGGTCTATTTTCATTTTTCTACATGTTGATATCCTGTTATGCCAGCACCACTTGTTGAATATGCTTTCTTTTTTCCATTTGATATTTTTCCTTCTTTGTCAAAAATCAGGTGTTTGAAGATGTGTGGATTGATATCTGGGTCTTCTATTGGTCCTCCTGTCTATTCTTTTGACCTTATTGGCTATCTCTTACATCTTATTTTAACCCATTTCTTTTAATCTGTTTATTGCCACGTGGCTGTGGCTTACTGGTTAACGTTTCAGTGTCTGTCTCCAGCAGGGCTACATGGTTTCTCACTGACTCTGTCCTCTTTCTCCCAGAATTCAGTTTAGTTTTCCCTGCCTCTCTCCACTCTACCATATCATACAGGCCAAGCCAGCTTTTTTATTCATTAACCAATAAAAGCAACACATAGACAGGAGGACCTCCCACATCATTTTCTGTTTTCTCTTTAAATAAAAAGCAAAGCTTTAACTTTAACATAGTAAAATTACACATAACAAAACAGGTTTTAATATAAAGTAGCTGTGTAGCCCTGCTGGAGACTGACACTGGAACTTTATGGGGTAAGCCACAGCCACGTGGTGATACACAGATTAATAGAAATGGGTTAAATTAAGATGTAAGAGTTAGCCAATAAGAAGCTAGAGCTAATGGGCCAAGCAGTGATTTAAATAATATAGTTTCTGTGTAATTACTTTGGGTGTGAACAGCTGGGAACGAAGTAACAGGACTCCTATGACAAACTGGCACAAACGTGGCCAACTAAAATCCACTTAAAACCTGAGATGGGAGAGACCACTGAGGGTCTGGACATGAATCTCAGACCTTCAAGGGAGTAGACCTAAGCTAGGGCCCCAGTGTGTCTGGATGTGAGTCTAGGACCTCCCAGGAACTAGGCCTGAGCCAGGACCTCTGCCAGTCTGGGCATGAGTGAACCTGGAACCTCCGAGGGAATAGGCAGGAATCAGACATCTTAGCAGGGCCAGGTATGAGTCTGGGTCCTCAGAGGGATTAGGCCTGAGCCAGGACCTCTGTGGGTCCAGTCATTGGTCTAGGACGTCAAAGGGAATAGTCAGGAACCTGGAACGGCTGCGGGTCTGATTTTGAGTCTGGAACCTCTGAGGTAGTAAGTGGGTCCTCTGTGGGTCCAGATGTACCCAAGCCTGGGATCTCCAAGGCAGTAGACTGGAGCCAGAAACCTTTCCAGGTCCAACTCCAACCCAGGGACTTCTGCAGGAGGGAATCTAGACCAGGATTTACAGATACAGGTCAAAGCTGTAACCTAGGCCACATTTGCCCCAGGCAAGGAACTCCACCTTGGGCAATAAATTCCATAGGAGTGGCTCTGAATGAGCTACCTAGAACAGAGACAGCCTGAGGAAACAAGCTTCACCAGGAGTAGAGGCCAGGAGCAAATCCAGTCCTGGAAGCCAACCCAGTCCCGGGACACTGGCGGATCAGGATTGTGCCAATGACCTGACTCAGAGTCTGTGCTCTCCACCAGAACCAGAGTAGGACTGAACCAAGTACCTAGGACAGAGAGAGAACAAGCTCCACCAGGAGCAGAAGCCAGGAGCAAACCCAGTCCCAGGACATGGACAGATCAGGATTGAGCTAGAGACCAGATCCAGCATCAAAAATCTCCACCAGAACAGGTACAGGGGAGTAACTACTGAGCAAGTGAGCCAGAGCCAGAGACTGCTGAGGGTCTGGATGTGAATCTGGGACCTTCAAGGGAGTAGACCTAAGCCAACACCCCGGTGGGGCTTGTGAGAGTCTAGGACCTCCCAGGAACTAGGCCTGAGCCAGGACCTCTGCCAGTCTAGGTGTGAGTGAACCTGGGTCCTCCGAGGGAATAGGCAGGAACCAGATATCTTGGTGGGGCCAGGCCTGAGTCTGGGACCTCAGAG
>PVIU01029356.1:0-17690 GCA_004026605.1 Ondatra zibethicus
TTTGTTTTATGGCTAGGGTCCACTAATGAGTGAATACATACCATAATCGTCTTTTTGGGCTTGGGTTACCTCACTCAGGATAGCGTTTTCTATTTCCATCCATTTGCATGCAAAATTCAAGATGTCATTGTTTTTTACTGCTGCGTAGTACTCTAATGTGTATATATTCCACACTTTCTTGATCCATTCTTCCATTGAGTGGCACCTTGGTTGTTTCCAGGTTCTGGCTATTACAAATAATGCTGCTATGAACATAGTTGCACAAATGCTTTTGTAGTATGATTGCGCATCTCTTGGGTATATTCCCAAGAGTGGTATGGCTGAATCCTGAGGTAGGTTGATTCCCAATTTCCTGAGAAACCGCCACACTGATTTCCAAAGTGGTTGCACAAGTTTGCCTTCCCGCCAGCAATGGATGAGTGTTCCCCTTACTCCACATCCTCTTCAGCATAGGCTATCATTGGTGTTTTTTATTTTAGCCATTCTGACAAGTGTAAGATGGTATCTCAAAGTTGTTTTGATTTGCATTTCCCTGATCGCTAAGGAAGTTGAGCATGACCTTAAGTATCTTTTGGCCATTCGAACTTCTTCTGTTGAGAATTCTCGGTTCAGATCATTACCCCATTTTTTAATTGGGTAATTTAGAATTTTAATGTCTAGTTTCTTCAGTTCTTTGTATATTTTGGAGATCAGACCTTTGTCTGATGTGGGATCAGTGAAGATCTCCCATTCAGTAGGATGCCTTTTTGTCTTAATGACAGTGTCCTTTGCTTTACAGAAGCTTCTCAGTTTCAGGAGGTCCCATTTATTCATTATTGCTCTTATTGTCTGTGCCACTGGTGTTTTACATAGGAAGTAGTCTCCTGTGCCCATGTTTTGCAGGCTACTTCCCACTTTCTCTTCCATCAGGTTAAGTGTGGTCAGATTAATATTGAGGTCTTTAATCCATTTGGATTTGAGTTTTGTGCATGGAGATAAGTAAGGATCTATTTTCATTCTCCTACAGGTTGACATCCAGTTATGCCAGCACCATTTGTTAAAGATGCTTTCATTCTTCCATTGTATACTTTTAGCTTCTTTGTCAAATATGAGGTGTTCATAAGTTTGTGGATTAATATCCGGGTCTTCAATTAGATTCCATTGGTCAACTTCTCTGTTTTTATGCCAATACCAAGCTGTTTTCATTACTGTTGCTCTGTAATAGAGTTTGAAGTCAGGGA
This sequence comes from Ondatra zibethicus, assembly GCA_004026605.1. NCBI lineage: Eukaryota > Metazoa > Chordata > Mammalia > Rodentia > Cricetidae > Ondatra > Ondatra zibethicus. The sequence continues at coordinate 1,221 of PVIU01029356.1, forward strand.
TGGTAATGCCTCCTTAAGTTCCTTTATTGTATAGGATTATTTTGGCTATCCTGGGCATTTTGTTTTTCCATATAAACTCAGTTATTGTTCTCTCAAGTTCTGTGAAGAACTTTGTTGGGATTTTGATGGGGATTGCATTGAATCTGTAGATTGCCTTTGGTAGAATTGCCATTTTTACTATATTGATCCTACCAATCCAGGAGCATGGGAGATCCTTCCATTTTCTGGTATCCTCTTCAATGTCTTTCTTCAAGGTCTTAAAGTTCTTGTCAAATAGAGCTTTTACTTCCTTGGTTAGTGTTACCCTAAGATACTTTATGCTATTTGTGGCTGTCTTGAAAGGTGATGTTTCTCTGATTTCCCTCTCTGTTTCATTATACTTTGTGTATAGGAGGGCTACTGATTTTTTTGAGTTGATTTTGTATCCTGCCACATCACTGAAGGTATTTATCAGCTGTAGAACTTCTTTAGTAGAGTTTTTGGGGTCACTTATGTACACTATCATATCATCTGCAAATAACGAAAGTTTGACTTCTTCCTTTCCAATTCAAATCACCAAGATCTCCTTATTCTGTCTTATAGCTATTGCTAGAACTTCAAGCACTATATTAAATAGATATGGGGAGAGTGGACAGCTCTGTCTTGTTCCTGATTTTAGTGGAATTGCTTTGAGTTTCTCTCCATTTAATTTGATGGTAGCTATCGGCTTGCTATATATTGCTTTTATTATATTTAGGTATGAACCATGTATCCCTAATCTCTCCAAGACCTTTATCATAAAGGGGTGTTGAATTTTGTCAAATGCTTTTTCAGCATCTAATGATATTATCATATGGTTTTTTTCCTTCAATTTATTTATATGATGGATTACATTGATAGATTTTCCTATGTTGAAGCAGCCCTGCATCTCTGGGATGAAGCCTACTTGATCATAATGGATGATCTTTTTGATGTGTTCTTGGATTCTGTCTGCCAGTATTTTATTGAGAATTTTTGCATCGATGTTCATGAGTGAAATTGGTCTGTAATTCTCTTTCATGGTTGCGTCTTTGTGCGGTTTTGGTATCAGGGTAACTGTAGCTTCATAAAAAGAGTTTGGCAATGACCCTTCTGTTTCTATGATGTGAAACACCTTAAGGAGTATAAGTATTAGCTCTTATTGGAAGTTTTGGTAGAATTCTGCATTAAAACCATTTGGTCCTGGGCTTTTTTTGGTTGGGAGGTTTTTGATGACAGCTTCTATTTCCTCACGACTTATAGGTCTATTTAAATTGTTCACCTGGTCTTGATTTAATTTCAGTATATTCTATTTATCTAAAAAATTGTCCATTTCTTTTACATTTTCCAGTTTTGTGGCATATAGGCTTTTGTAGTAAGACCTAATGATTCTCTGAATTTCCTCAGTGTCTGTTGTTATGCCCCTTTTCATTCCTGACCTTGTTAATATGAGCATTCTCTCTCTGCCTTTTGATTAGTTTGGATAGGGGTTTGTCGATCTTGTTGATTTTCTCAAGGAACCAGCTCTTTGTTTCATTGATTCTTTGGATTGTTTTCAGTGTCTCTATTTTGTTGATTTCAGCCCTCAGTTTGATTATTTCCAGTCTTCTACTTCTCCTGGGTGAGTCTGCTTCTTTTTTTTCCAGAACTTTTAGGTGTGCTGTTAAGTCACTAATGTGTGCTTTCTCTATTTTCTTTATGTGGGCACTCAGTGCTATGAACTTTCCTCTCACCACTGCTTTCATAGTGTCCCATAGGTTGGGGTATGTTGTGTTCTTATTTTCGTTGAATTCAAGGAAGACTTTAAGTTCTTTCTTTATTTCTTCCTTGACCCAGGAGTGGTTCAGTAGTTGACTGTTCAGTTTCCATGAGTTTGTAGGCTTTCTGGGAGTGGAGTCATTTTTAAATTCTAACTTTACTCCATGATGATCTGATAAGACACAGGTGGTTACTCCAATTTGTTTGTATCTGTGGATGTTTGCTTTGTTTCCGAGTATATGATCAATTTTCGAGAAGGTTCCATGAGATGCTGAGAAGAAGGTATATTCTTTCCTGTTTGGGTGGAATGTTCTATAGATGTCTATTAAGTCCATTTGATTCATTACATCTGTTAGTTCTCTTATTTCTGTGTTAAGTTTCTGTCTGGTTGAACTGTCCATTGGTGAGAGAGGAGTGTTGAAATCTCCTACAACTAGAGTGTGGGGTTTGATGTGTGCTTTGAGTTCTAGTAATGTTTCCTTTACATAAGTGGATACTTTTATATTAGGGATATATATATTCAGGATTGAGACTTCATCCTGATGGATTATTCCATTTAAGAGTATAAAGTGTCCATCTCCATCCCCTCTGATTGATTTTAGTTTGAAGTCAATTCTGTTCGATATTAGTATAGCCACTCCCGCTTGTTTCTTAGGGCCATTTGATTGCAAAACCTTTTCCCAACCATTTATTCTGAGATAATGTCTGTCTTTGTGGTTGAGGTGTGTTTCTTGTAACCAACAGAATGTTGAATCCTGTTTTCATATCCATTCTCTTAACTTGTGCCTTTTTATAGGTGAACTGAGTCCATTGATATTAAGTGATATTAATGACCAGAGTTTATTAACTGCGGTTATTTTTTTAGGGTTGTAGAATTTGTGTGTTTCCCTTCTTTGAGTTGTGCTAGTGGAGGGCTGTTAGATGTCTGTGTTATTATGGGTGTTGCTTGCTTCCTTTAGATGTGGTTTTCCTTCTAGTACTTTCTGTAAGGCTGTGTTTGTGGCTACATATTGCTTAAATTTTTTTTATTCTGAAATACCTTGTTTTCTCCATCAATGGTGAATGAAAGCTTTGCTGGGTATTGTAGTCTGGGCTTGCATCCATGGTCTCTTAGTGTCTGCAGCACATCTATCCAAGACCTTCTGGCTTTCATGGTTTCCATAGAGAAGTCAGGTATAATTCTGATAGGTTTACCTTTATATGTTACTTGGCCTTTTTCCTTTGCAGCTCTTAGTATTCTTTCTTTATTCTGTATGTTTTGTATTTTGATTATTATATGGTGAGGGGATGTCCTTTTTTGATCCAATCTATTTGGTGTTCTGTATGCTTCTTGTACCTTCATAGGCATATCCATCTTTAGGTTGGGAAAGTTTTCTTCCATAATTTTGTTGAATATATTTTCTGGGCCTTTGAGCTGTGCTTCTTCTCCTTCTTCTACCCCTATTATTCTTAGGTTTGGTCTTTTTATGGTGTCCCAGATTTCCTGAGTGTTTTGTGTTAAGGATTTATTGGATTCGTTGTTTTCTTTGATCAATGAGTTTATTTTCTCTATAGTATCTTCAGCATCTGAGATTCTTTCTTCTATCTCTTGTATTCTGTTGGTTATACTTGTCTCTGCAGTTCCTGATCGTTTACCCAGATTTTCCATCTCCAGCCTTCCCTCAGTTTGTGTTTTCTTCATTGCCTCCATTTCAGTTTTTATGACTTGAACTGTTTCCATTACCTGTTTGGTTGCTTTTTCTTGGTTTTCTAGGGTATCTTTGAGGAATTTATTCATTTCTTCTATCTTTTTGTTATTTTTCTCATCCCTTTCTTCAAAGGAGTTCTTCACCTCTTCTTTAAAGGTCTCTATCACTTTCATAAAGTTATGTTTAAAGTCGATTTCTTCTACTTCTTCTGGGTTTGGTTGCTCAGGTTTTCCTGTGGAGTATTCGTTGGTTTCTGGTGTTATCATGTTGCTTTTCAGAGTGTTGGAGGAATTTTTGGATTGGCTCCTTCCCATCTCTTCCTCTGGTTTCAGTCAGGGGAGTCTCAGTGGGTTGGGACCTCCCAGGATGACTTATACACACTCACCCTTCTGGATAGCTGATCTCAGTGCAGGAAGAGGAAGTCCTGTCTGGACTTCTGATCTTCCTTCTGTACCTCCAACCTCGGCACAGGGAGAGAGATTCCTGGGGTTCCAATGCCCCAGAGAGGAAAGGGCAATCTTGCAGGGACAGTGTGCAGGGTCGTGTTGATCAAAGAGGCCTGCAGGGACCTTACCACCTGGCTTGCATAACCTTACCAGTGTGAGCCGCCTCTGATCTCAGCGCAGGAAGAGAGAGTGCTGGGGTACCAAAGCCCCACCGAGGAAAGGGCAATCTTGTGTGGGGGGGGTAGGGGTGCAGTGTCCTCTGGAACAAAGACGCCCTTGGGGATCTTACCACCAGGCGGGCATAGCCCTACCAGTGTGAGCCGCCTCTGATCTCAGCGCAGGAAGAGAGAGGGCTTGGGTACCAAAGCCCCACCGAGGAAAGGGCGATCTTGTGGGGGTTGGGGGAGGGTAGGGGTGCAGTGTCCTGTAGAACAAAGAGGCCCGCGGGGATCTTACCGCCAGGCGGGCACAGCCCTACCTGTGTGAGCCGCCTCCGATCTCAGCACAGGAAGAGAGAGCTCTCAAATATTGTTTATAAATATTTGTTTACATTTAAAGGGGGGTTTGCTATAGAGATTTGCATTGGTATGGATCTTGGTTTATTGGTACATATTTAAATTCAGTTTTGTTATATGTATATTTCTATTCATGATTAAGGTATTGTGATTGTGTAGTTCATTTAAAAATGTAATGTATAATTAAGAAATATAAGTTAATATATAATCATCTATAATAGTCAAGCTTGTAGTCATGTTAGTTAGTATATAATTCAGTGAAATAGGTATTCTTCAAATCTTTCAGAGACCTTCAGAATATGGCATGTAAATGTTTTAATAACTTAAGACTTTTCATGACAGTGGGACACATCTGCTCCTGGCAGCACCAACCTACTTCAAGAGGAAGATGGGCATTGAAGATGCTCCTGATGGAGTTTGTTAGATGAACTGGACATGCAGGTTCTGCAGAGAAATGACTGCTGAACTTGCCTAAAGATGAGATGATCCTTCAGGGTTCCTGCTTCATGAAAGGATCTGTGAGACATTCTGCAGGATACAGAAATAAAGTGACTAGAAAATTGCCAATATAGGTGGAAATATCTTTGAAATTTCCTACTATATGAAAAAGTCTGCTGGATACTATGGGCCTGTAGGCTGAAGATAGATGCCCCAATGATACAAAAACTTTGAGTGACTGTCCAGATAGTGAGATGTCTCTGTCAATTCTAGAGTTTTGAAAGTTGCTTACAATGTACTTCCTGTTTACTTAGGTAATATTATATCTTACTGGATTCTTGGATGGAATTGAAGAATTAATAGTGATAGTTATAGTTTTCCTTAGTTATGATAAAAGATAAAGTAGATATAGATATTGTAACTGTAACTATTTCTTGTTACCTGTTTTGTTATATGAAATTTTACTATGTTAAAGTTAAAACTTTCCTTTTTATTTGAAGAGAAATGGGGAAATGATGTAGGAGTTCCTTCTGTCTATGTGTTGCTTTTTTGGTTAATGAATAAAGAAACTGCCTTGGCCTGTTGATAGGGCAGAACCTAGGTAGGTGGAGAAAACTAAACTGAATGCTGGAAAGAAGAATGGTGGAGTCAGAGGGAGATACCATGAAGCCACTGCCAGAGATAGATTTGCTGAAAATTTGCTGGTAGACCATGACTTCGTGGTGATGCACAGATTACTAGAAATGGATTAAATTAAGATGTAAGAGTTAGCCAATAAGAAGTTAGAGCCAATGGTCCAAGCAGTGCTTTAATTAATATAGTTTCTGTGTGATTATCTCAGGGCTGAGGAGGTGGTAAATAAATAAGCAGCTCTCCTCCAACACCACTGAGTCATCTTCTCATCCTTGATTTTTTATGAAATTCATGAATGTTCTTTTAAATTCTGTGTCCTGTGGTTCATCTTAGGTAATTCTCATAGGCAAAAGTTTTATAGGACTGGTGTCTTTGTAAGGGTTATACTGCCTTTATTTTTCGTATTGTTTGTATTTTTGCAACATGATCTGTGCATGTTGACTTCTTTTGTTAGTTCTATGTCTGATATGGACAGAACAGTTTGGGATTGAATACAAGATGTGTGGGGTAGGTTGGGCCTAAAGTTGGATATGGTTTAAATGGAATGAATATAGTTAGATGCATGGAGATAAGCTGATGTGGAGGAAATGTGTCCTGGTTCAAGATTGGTGTTAAAGGGAAGATCTTTGGTTGGGGAGGGTATATGGCAAGATGATCAGATTGAATTACTCTGACCAACCCTGCAGGATATGGTTGAAAATGGAGTGTGGAAAGTAGTTCAAGGGGTCTGTAGGTTTAAGGGAGATGAGGGGTATGTCTTGACCAGTGCCTGGAAGTTTGGATTCACACATAAGGAGTGGCTAAATCAAGGTACAATGTTTCAAAAGTGTGTAGCCATGCCCAACTTTTATTTGCGTGCCGGAAATGTGAATTATTCAGGTCTTCATTCTTGTGCCATAATTGTTTTTACCTGCTGAACTGTCTACCTAGTTCAGTAAAATAAATCAAAGAATTCAGAAAAGTTAAGAATGTAGTATTATATGAAAATATATAATTAACCAAAGACACATAATAACTATGATGAAATTTATGATTTTACATGCCATGTAAAATGAATATTAAGGGTAAATAATGTGAAAACCAGTCAAGAAGTACCACATATACACAATAAAATACAGATAGGAAGGACAGAGACAAAATGAAGAATAATATTTAAGGACCCCAGAATATTGAGTGGGATTCTCTTTAATTAAAGGAAATATATTATGAATTGAAGAGGCTCACTACTAGACTACTAGCAAATGATGAATTTTACAGTAAATTTTTTTTGCTACAAGGTGTTGAGACAATATATTTTAGAATATCAAGGGGAAAACCATGCTTCAAATTAAAGGTCAAGATACAGTAGGTAATCTAATTCCCCCAAAGCAACATAGCACATTATAACACATTTAAAATTTTCTGAGGAATACCAAAATAAACTATTTACACCCTAGAATTGTATGCCCTGCAAACATCAAGATAAATAATCTTCTTTAAATTATTTTAAATAATTTAAATTCTGATGTTATTTAAGAAACAGAAGCATAAGTTGGTAGACAGACAGACATAGAAAGGAGAGACAAAAACATAGATATATGAGAGAGGGAGATGATAGCTAGAGAGACATACAGATACTAGATAGATGAGAGTTAATTTATCAAAGCAATTGGTATACACAGTCTTATAACTGATAAATTCCTGTTAACTGACTGCAACAGGAATACTCAGGAAAACAGGTGGTATGTCTGAATGCAATTTTAAAGGCTTGAGAATAGTGAAGTAAAGTGTGTATCATATTGTTACTAGAAAAAAACATAACTATAAAATATTGGTACTTTAGCCCATTTTTTACAGAGCCACATTTTGTACTACAACAATCTGTATATAGGTTGAAAACATGTGTGAATGTATGCTTGTGCACTACTGTATGTGCTGACATATTTGTGCAGTTTGCCACAATGTAAAAACTTAGCAATACCAGACAAAGTGGCTCTTTTGAGACTAAGACAGGGAAGGCCAATTAATACTGTCACTTCTTACTTGATTACTTGTAATGCAGTGAGAAGGGAATAATGCATCTAGAAATTATAGAAATGTGACACTTCCTTGGACCACTATTCTTTTAGGAAGAAAAGGGAGGCATATGGAACATATAGTTAGCAATAGGGAAGCAAAATGCATGGTCAGTTCTAACCTTAGAACAGCATATCAAAAGCATGTTTAAAATTTTACCTTTTACTGACACTAACAGCAAAGCAGGGCATGATCTGAGCCTGCATGTGCATATGTGCATTCCTCCCAGGGACTTATCCTCTATTTGTTTCAAATATAAAAATTTCCAGTGACTCTAAGTAAACTCAGCCAAAGAGCTTTGGTACAACCTTCCTATTCACATTCTGTTTTACACGTATGTATGCGGATGTGTGTGCATAATCATGTACATAAATATGTGAGATGTACATACATGTACATACAGATATATGGAAATCAGAAGTGACCCTTGGGTATTGTTTCTTAGGAAAGGTCCAGCTTGTTTTTAGAGATAGATAGATAGATAGGGTATATCACTGGGAAACATATATCACTAATTAGGTTTTTAGAGATAGGGTATATCACTGGGAAACATAGATCACTAATTAGGTTTTTAGAGATAGGGTGTATCACTGGGAAACATAGATCACTAATTAGGTTTTTAGTTAGAGATAGGGTATATCACTGGGAAACATAGATCACTAATTAGGTTTTTAGAGATAGGGTGTATCACTGGGAAACATAGATCACTAATTAGGTTTTTAGAGATAGGGTATATCACTGGGAAACATAGATCACTAATTAGGTTTTTAGAGATAGGGTATATCACTGGGAAACATAGATCACTAATTAGGTTTTTAGAGATAGGGTATATCACTGGGAAACATAGATCACTAATTAGGTTTTTAGAGATAGATAGGGTATATCACTGGGAAACATAGATCACTAATTAGGTTTTTAGTTAGAGATAGGGTATATCACTGGGAAACATAGATCACTAATTAGGTTTTTGGAGATAGATAGGGTATATCACTGGGAAACATAGATCACTAATTAGGTTTTTAGAGATAGGGTATATCACTGGGAAACATAGATCACTAATTAGGCTTTTAGAGATAGGGTACATCACTGGGAAACATAGATCACTAATTAGGTTTTTAGAGATAGGGTATATCACTGGAAAACATAGATCACTAATTAGGTTTTTAGAGATAGGGTATATCACTGGGAAACATAGATCACTAATTAGGCTTTTAGAGATAGGGTACATCACTGGGAAACATAGATCACTAATTAGGTTTTTAGAGATAGGGTATATCACTGGGAAACATAGATCACTAATTAGGTTTTTAGAGATAGGGTATATCACTGGGAAACATAGACCACTAATTAGGCTGGGTTGGATGTCTAGCAAGCTCCCAGAATCTTTTGTTCTGTTTACACAGTGTTGATATAACAAGCACATGCCCCCATGCCTGGCATATACATACACACACACACACACACACACGTGTGCGCGCGCGTGTGTGTGTGTATACATATATATGTATGTGTGTGTGTGTGTGTGTGTGTGTGTGTGTGTGCACGTGCCAGAGATTGGATTTGGGCCTTCAGGTTTGTGTAGTAAGCACTTTAGTGAGTGAAATATCTTTCTAGCACTCTCTCTTGTATTCTCTAAGCTTCACAATATGTGCACCAACCTGATGTGTTAGGAACTCTATTTTCTTTTGTTTCTTACCTAAATTGTAATCAGGTCTAAGAACCGGTACACAAATCAAATATATTTATTATTGGAAACATGCAGAATAAAAATGATTATGAATTATTTTATTATATTAGTTAATTTACAGTGAAGTTCTATTTTAACTGAAGACCAGATACACAATAGCGCAAGGGTAATAACACAGTTGCAGAGAATAGAAAATAGCAATATATTTATGCAGTGATTCCATAAGTTACAAAATGATTGACAGGTGCTTTCTGGGTCTTGACAAATGGTTATGCATGAGAGAGGGGAAGGACATCTTGTCCTTGATGGGGAAAGAGGTGGATGATGGTCTAGTGTTAAAATGTAGAAAACAACAAACCTGGACCATAAAGTCTATTCTTCTTTAGACAGGAATGAAACAGAGCTGGTAAGGGGGTGGCAGAGAAACAAATCCATTGGCCATTGGGGTTGTATTAATGTCCTTAGCACTAACTAGAGATTTCAACTTAAAGTTCTGTAATATGGTGGTCAGGAATATAAACAGCTCCATTCGTGCCAGCCCCTCTCCTGCACAAATCCGTTTTCCTAGGAAGGAAAAAAAAATCAAAGATTACTATTCTCATTTGTAAATGTGATAACCACTGCACTTGTAACTGACACAAGAGACTATAAATGAAGGGTAAATTATTGGATGGATAGGTGGATGAATGGCTGCATGAAAGGACAAGAAATGAGCCAAAGCATAGAACAAAGTTGTTTCTTAATTAACCTATACTATTAAGAAATACACCGTTCAAAAATATTTTTTATGTTGGTATGGTTGTTCACATCTGTAATCAGACTGCCTCGGAGACTGAGGAATAGGGATTCTATGTTAATTATCAAAAATAACAAAACAAAGGACAGAAGCTGTGTATCCAAAGCAGAATACACACAAAAGGTGTAGATTCAATATACATTACTCTAATCTTCAATGAGAAGAAACAGGATTCCTGACCATCTTTGCAGAGTGTCTTACATGTACAATATCTCCATCATCTCATGATGATCTTGGAATTTCTGTAATGATTGATTAACTGAGTAAAAATGCTCTGATCTAGGAGTTCATAAATTTTTTTAATGATAAGTGATTTCTTCTTTTAATTCTCCACTACCTATACATTTTGAGGAAACTAGAAAGTAATTTATTAGGATTTTGCTCCAATTTCTGCATTAATATGTAAGGTTAGAGAGATAAATATGCTGATTTTATCCCCAATAACCCAGAGATCTGGGGATCTTTCTCATTGTCTTCGTCCAGCTGAATTTTAACAAGTATTACTCATTCAGGTATTTACCAAGTACACCTGTTGCTCTCTGGTAATTTTCAGTATTTTTGGAGACTTTTGATTGCATAGTTGAGCATAGAGAGTGACATAGCAAAAAAGACCTGAATATAAACTTTGGTGTCTCCATTTTCACAGTGAGTTAGTGAAGTTTGCTTTCTTTGGTATTTCTGTGATCTAGCTAAATAAAAAATATGAACACCCTACACTCTAATTTTCTCAATTGTGAACAATGGATGAACCATCAAAACCTCACTTTCATAACCTGCCAGAGAAGAAATCTCTTTATCATGACAGTGCATAAACACTCCTGATCACTGGCCATTAGGGAGCCACTATGTAAGTCTCCACAGATCTTCATGTCCCTGGATCCATGGAAATGAATTTCTATTACCTGTTGAAAAAGGTATGAAGTAGTCACTTTTCTTAAAGTTTCCATTCTTATCTAGAAAGTGGCCAGGGTCAAACATCTCTGGGTTGGGGAATTCTTTGCTGTCATTCAGCACTGATGACAGTGATGCTATTACCATTGTTCCCTATAACAACACAGAGAAAGAAATCAAGTTAAAAAGAAAATCATAGAACTAAGACAAATCAGGAAAATGACCTAGTTCACCTTCTGCTCCATAGTTGGAGTTAAGTACAAAGAACAGTAGGGACATTTTAACACACAGGGCAGTAAAGTAGCAGGGAGGAGTGTGAGGTCAGGCACAGTGGTGTGGCTAACATGCCTTCAGTAACATTTCACATGAGTATTTGAAGTCAAACTTCTGAGTCTCTTCTTTCTTTTCTTCAGATTTAACTCATGCTTCTCTGACCACCGGCTGCTCTAGCTCATCACATCTTTCTACATACATCTCATGTGAATCATTTCCCAAGTGGAATAATTCATTGAGTGTTTTGAACAGAATAAGAGGCCATTCATTCTGTACAATAGGGAAGATTTGGAAAGATGAATGCATCTCCTTTTTCTCTCATTTATAGAATCTATCTATCTATCTCTGTATTTATATGATAAGAAAGTAACTGCAGGGCTATGTGCCAGAGTAGACATGTGTAGTCTTGTATATAATCTATCTATATGAACACACAGGCACAAACACAGAAATGAACATATGTATATGTGTCAAAAATGAAGGATGAGAACACTTTGGGAAAAGGAAATGGAGGAGTGAAATGGAGAGGAAAGGGAAACAATAAAATAAAACAAAATATGATAAAGGTAAGATGATCTGGTACCAGCTAAATCAACATAACTTCTGGAGCTACACAGAAATTACTGGGAGCTGGTGTTGGCAAGTTCTCTTTAACTAGTACACAAACTAACCTTATATCATTTCAAAGTTTTTAGGAATGTAGTCTACAAAGCTTTTGAAAGGCTGTCACACATATTAGAATGCAGTTTAACTATATTCTAAAATTGTGAAACTTAAATAATATTATTGATATATTTAAATTATGTGAAAATTAAGTTCTAGTGTCAACAGGCATTGAACTTAGTATATTCATAATCAATTGTTCACATGTTGTCTGTGGCTGTTTTTCTGCTGCAGTGAGAGTTTCTTAAGGGGCAGCATAATCTTCTTGGCCTAGGAAGTCTGAAACTTTGAAAATCATTAAGGCAAAGATCATTTGTTCCTTCATATCTGTTAGTTCTGCTGAGATCAGTGGCTCCATTCTGATCTAAAAAAAACCATTTATATATTTGTCAGAAGGTAAAATCAGCTGTGAAACCACCAAGTTGTTTCATAAAGGACAAGAATGAAACATTCTATTTCACTAGACCCAAAAGAGACCAACCATGTCATAAACCTGCAGGAGAGAGATGACAGGATATAGGTTTGGCTGATACAACTCTCACCTCAAACTAGGGTTTAAACGCAAGGAAGTTATGAGAAGATATGCCATTCCTAGTTTGCCCTCTGTTCTACTTATTATTTAGTTGGCTCTAAGGACATAACCAAGTTTTGCATATTGGCCACAGACCTCAACAGTCTTACCTCAGGAGTGTCCTTTAGCTGAACAGAGAAGACTGACAGCCTAACCCATATACTAAGTCTGTCATCATACAGCAAAACCCACTGCCACCTGGCAAAATAGGTTCTATCATTTCCATATGGTGTTAGTAACTGGAACCTTAACAATATAGTTTCTCCATCCCCCAAAATGCAAGACTTCCCAGAGAGAGTAAATTCAACCTTTGTGAATGAGTTATTGCTATAAAATTTTGTATTTTTCATCTGCATTTTTTGTTGTCTTCAAAGTAGCACTAAGAAATGAAATAAGTACAAACACAATCACATCAGTGAACATTTTAAAATCATTTTTAAGCCAGCAGTTTGTTTTTAGTATAAAAACTCTAACAAGTTTTTGGAAGAAAAACGATCAACAGAATTTTCTTCAAATAGAAATAATAGGCAACATGTAGTGGAGAAATCTAATATAAACATGTGTTATAACATATATAGTCAGTGATCATGAGTAAACAATATATAGAACCATAAAACATATAGAGAACAATTTTGAAATGTACAGACTTTTGTGACAAAATTCATTTCAAGTAAAAATCTGTGTTCCTTGTTCATGCTCATGCATAATTGGCTCCATAGTAAAGTATCTCTTACATGCTTAAATAAACCAGACAAAATTTTTCATCTGATCTACACAAGCATTAGTATAAAACCTCAAATAGATAGAGAGATATTAAAGTCACTATCCTTCATCCTAATCAGAAATGAGACAAGTGATACCCATTGCAGGCATTTCTGTTCATCACTATCCTGCAATTCATCATACTGAAGAGAAAGTAAGAACACAGGAATATGAAAAGTACGTAGAAAACTATTAGCCCACATGACACCTTAAGTTTCAAATATGTTTATATAAACATTGTTAGAAATAATAAAGTTCACATGTTCAGATAAGAACAAGGCCAACAGAGTGATTACATAAATTGTTTCTATTAAGCAAATGGAAAGCATAGCAGAGGCAGGTACTAGAGAAAAGATATTCAACATTCAGAAAACTTCTAATAAGATGTTTACAGGCTACATAAATGAAAAGACACAAGACAGAGAAATAAACATCACAAATAAATGATTGATTGGCATAACCTTATTGATGAGTTGAAGTTCCAGGAAATCGATTATTTCCAATTTAAAGACTTTTTTTTTAAATAATGATAAAAATCCAGAAAAGACTCTTGGAAAACTGACAAAATGTTGAACTTTCAAATAAAAATACTTAGCTTTGTCAGACAGTATTTGGAAGAGAGAGGAAATGTGGGAGTGTCATTACCAGTTCTATCTGTACCCGCAGTAGAGCTGCCCCGCTGATCACGAAACTGTATAAACCACCAGCAGCACAGGATAACTCAGATAACACCGGATAATACTGTGAATCTGCGAGCATCAAGAGCACAGAGAGAGGTGCAGCAGGGAAGAGACAACTCACCTTGGGAATGATGTAGTTCCTGAATTTAATGTCACAGGTCACTGCATGGGGCAGGCTGGTCGGAAGGAGGTTGATGAATCTCTGGACCTCATGAATCATGGCATCTGTATAGGGCATGTGGCTCCTGTCCTGCATGCAGGGACTGCGGTTTCTGCCAACCACACGGTGAATCTCTTCCTGGACTTTAGCTAGGTGGTCAAAGTGACAAATGGGGGAACAGTAGAAAAGTAACGCCTTTGGCACAATGTCAGGCCATACATAGCACAATGTGGGTGTTCCAAAATAAGTATAAGTGTGCATTTTTTAATTTATGGATAAAAGTATTTATACATATATTTATACAGAAATGCTGTGTTGTAGATTTATAACACTGTCATTCTATAAGATACTATGATAGACCAGGATATATTTATTATTTAGGAGCCATAACAGGAAATAAAGTATTAGTAATTAAAATATGAAATAAAAAATATAGTTAGTCTGTAGTAAAGGACATTAGAAGTAAGATACTAAATCTGGATTTAAATACAATATTCTCTTACAACCACATACTAAAGTACATATATTTTTGAATATGTGTGTGTTGCATGTGTGCAATTTGAAAGATTTTTCATTTTTGTTCCCACACTCAGTAAAGAACAGTTCAACATCTTTAGCTACTTCTGAAATACATTCATATTTGCAAAATGAATGTTTCTTATATATCCACATATGCACAACATTTATTTGACTTTTATTCATTGGAAATGAAATTTCAGTTACGTCTCACCATCTACACACACACACACACACACACACACACACACACACACACTCACATACATGCTTCCTCTTGCCACTCACTTCATACTGGAACCTCATGAAACTGAAAACTTCTTCATAGCAAAGACACCATCATTAGGACAAAATGACAGGTTACAGAATGGGAAAAGATTTTTATCAACTACACATCCAATAGAGAACTAGGATACAAAATATAGAAAGAATTCAAAAAATGAGATATCAAGAAAACAAATAACCCAATTAATAAATGGGGTACAGATCTAAGCAAAGAATTCTCAAAAGATGAAATTCAAATGTCTGATAGAAACTTAAAATGTTCATAAACCTTAGTCGTCATGGAAATGCAAATCAAATCTTCTTTGAGATTTCACCCTACACCCATTGGAATGCTGAAAATCAATTTTTAAAGAGTGACAGCTTATGCTGGAAAAGATGCGGATAAAGGGGAACACTTATGCATTTTTGGAGGAGAGCAAATCTGTATAGCCAATGTAGATATTAGTGTGATCATATGCTGGGAAGAAAGAAATAAATCTACTTCAAGATACACCTACACTACTCTTGGGCATAAACTTAACAGTTGTTTCATCCTATCACAGAAACACTTGCTCAACCATTTTCATTGCTGCTTTATTCATAAAAGCTAGAAAATTGAAAATGAATTAGATATCCCTAAACAGAATATATTTTTTAAAATGTGACACATTTATACAATCGATTGTTAACTCAATCATTTAAGAAGAATTAAATCATGAAATTCTCATTAAATGGAGGGAACTAGAAAAAAATCACCCTGCATCATATAATCCAAACCCACAAAGACAATCATATGTATTCACTTAAATTTAGCTATAGCTGTTAAATCAATGATAACCAAGTTAGGTGTAAAGAAGGGATGAAGGAAGACAGATCTTTTTAGGAAAGGGAAAGAGAATAGATAGTTATGGATTACTGGGGTGCTTGAATCAAGGGCTTAAGTGTGGAGGAGAGGCAGGAATGAGGGAGGGAAACCAGAGAGAGACATATAAAATTCAGCATCACTCGAGGGATTGTATGGAGTCTTAATACAGCAGAAACTTCATATATATATATATATGAGTGTGTGTGTATGTATATATAATGTTCATATATATCAAATATAAATGTGATCTAATGAAATAACCAAATAATGGGGAGGCAGAGCCCCAACTGGACAACCCTTTTCACCAAATAAAACTTTCAATACCAGCGTTAGGTTACATCTAATTGAGTTGTTGGTCAAAGGAGTTCCATGGAAATCTCCAAACAACCCAGGCTATTGTCAAGATAATAGGTTGCTCTCCAAAATCTGACACCAAGGTCTCATTGTTGAAGCAACACCTACACAACTCTGTGAACATGGAGAAGT
Source organism: Ondatra zibethicus (assembly GCA_004026605.1). Classification (NCBI taxonomy): domain Eukaryota; kingdom Metazoa; phylum Chordata; class Mammalia; order Rodentia; family Cricetidae; genus Ondatra; species Ondatra zibethicus. Next base: position 17,365 of record PVIU01029356.1, read on the forward strand.
CAAGCCAATGTCCTCAAAGAACTTTCACCCATATGTTCTAGCATCTTTGGCAGAGGAATATGCTCTGCATACTATCAAAAGAGAAACACGAACACCAAACCAGCCACAGACCCTTTGATTAACAATGGTGTCTGGCCTGCAAGATATGCTAGGGCAATAGTGGCACTAAAACTTGTGAGAATAACCAACCAAGAACTTATTTGACCTTGGACTCATTCCATGATATGAAACCCATTCCTGCAACTTCTTGGGTGGCCAATATTGGAAGACTAGATAGCCCAGGGCCCTATGGTAAAACCAAATATTTCTGTCCAAAGCAAAACACA
>PVIU01029357.1:0-17674 GCA_004026605.1 Ondatra zibethicus
GCTTGAATTTTGCAGGAAAATGGATGGAACTAGAAAGCATTATTTTGAGTGAGGTAACCCAGACACAGAAAGACAATTATCACATGTACTCACTCATAGGTGGTTTTTAAACATAAAGCAAAGAAAATCAGCCTACAAACCACAATCCCAGAGAACTTAGACAAAAATGAGGACACTAAGAGAGACTTACATAGATCTAATCTACATGGGAAGAAGAAAGTATAAAAAGACAAGATCTCCTAAGTAAATTGGGAGCATGGAGCCCTTGGGGGAGGGTTGAAGGAGGGAGGGGAGAGACAGGGAGGGGAGCAGAGAAAAATGTAGAGCTCAATAAATATGGAAAAAAACTCACTTTGTACAATGAAAATGAAAAAAATTTAATGCCAATGAAAATAGTTAAAGCAATAGAAAATAAGGCTTTAGGCAGAATCACTTGGATTAGCAATTATAGAAAAAAATTTAAATGGACATCTCCGTTTGTGCTTAAGCCCACAGTGCCTGGGAGGGTTTCCAGGGCTGAAGAATCCACAGCCTCTACTAGCACAGTGTGGCTACCAGTTCTTTATCATCTTTGTGCTCAGCTAGCCACCATCCCTCGGTGTCCCTGGTGTAAACACTGCACGGAAGCTGTTGCGGGGTTTTCTGGTGGAGAAACGGCACCTTCAAACAGCCGTCCTGACGAGAGGGAGCATTCTGGGGGACGGACGATCTAGAGCAGACACTGTCTCCACACCGTAGCCCATCACCTTAGAAAGTTAGGCTTCACAACCGACTGATTCAAGTGAGCTGCATCTGCTCACACTTTTAGAGCGACCCTGGCTGGCCACGTGGCTCTCTCCAGCGCAGGTTTCCCATGGTTCCCCGAAGTCAGTCCCTCTTCTCCCGGGGCATCTCGTTAGTGGGTCCCTATTTAAGACTATGCCACTGCTCTCCACAGGCCTGCAAGCACAGCTCTCCTGGTTGTCTCTGAATGGCTTGCAGGCTTGCCTCCTCAGCAGCGAACCCCAAGGCTGGCTGAGCAAACCCCAGACTGCTTGCCCTTCATCCTCCCCGCTGGGTTCCAGTCCCTAGGAGGTATGAAACTGAAGGCCATTGTCCCAGGCAGTGACAACAGTTCTGTACTTGACTGTTTGTAGATTCATTTGACCCTTTGTTTCCGACTTATCTTTTTTTTTTTTTTTTTTTTTTTTTTTTGAGACAGGGTTTCTCTGTAGCTTTGGAGCCTGTCCTGGAACTAGCTCTGTAGACCAGGCTGGCCTCGAACTCACAGAGATCCACCTGCCTCTGCCTCCCGAGTGCTGGGATTAAAGGCGTGCGCCACCACCGCCCGGCCCGACTTATGTTTAAATAAATGTCTTTCAAGACTCTGGGTCTGCTTGTAATTTAAATTCACACCTGTGCTCTCTCTAATCATATGGAGCTAGGTCACAAGCCACTGTGTCAGCCCAGGTCTGTGTGCACTGAAGCATGCAGTGTAGGTATTTAGCAGAGATGCTCAGTGGAGGGCCGATAACAGAAACCAAGATCTGTTTTGGTAGAGCATGACCTCTTCGTGATGGACGACTCTAACCTGTTTGTAAGAATGACCTGACCCAGAAACTTTAAAAGCACCCACTGACACCTGCTGTGTCCTTTGCGTGGCTCCAGGGACTTGGACCTGGCTGGGGTTGTGGGGGTGGGGGGGATGAAGAAATGACAGACACACGGAAAGCTGAGATCCAGTGGGTCCTCTGCTGGAGAAAACCCGCAGCACCCTGGAAGCACACTGTTTATTCTACAGAGCTGAACAGAAACAGGCTTATTGCATGCCGACAAATAAGGAGCAAGGTTTGTGGTTCACAGCTGGACCAAGGAGGCAGGTGTGCTTACTTCAGCAGGAGCCACCTCTGCAGGGGAGCAGTCTGCAAGTGGTCAGTATTCTGGGGGTGAGTGGGTGGACATTTTCTGCGCACTGTCAACACTCGCACTTGGTTCTGAGGAAGGCTTTGCCATCCCTTTCCGCCAAAGACACAGATGTGCCCACGTCAAGAAACCCTCTTCCTCAGGACTTCACTGCTCAGAAAAGGAAATCCCTGCTGCTTCTACTGAGCAACATCGGTACAACATTTGCACAAATTTAAAATAATTCCACTCAAGCCTTTTTTTCTTTTCTTTTTCCTTTTGTTCTGGAAGACATAGTTGTGTTTGTTTGAATGTAATTGGGCCCCATAAACTCATATGGAGAGGCCTTGCTGTGGGAGTAGGCTTTGAGGTTTCCAGTGCTCAAGATACAACCCATCGTGTGAAGGCAACTTCCTGTTGCCTTCTGATCAAGGTGTAGCCTGCATGCCGCCATGCTCCCCAACATGACGATAATGGACTAAACCTCTGACCTATAACAGCCACCACAACTAAATGTTTTCCTTTATAAGAGTTGCTGAGGTCATGGCGTGTCTCTTCACAGCAAATAGAAACCCTAACTAAGACAATAGCTTTCATGAACATTTTTATTATAAGCATGTAGCTGGTTTCCGTTATCGCTATAACTAAATCTTTAAAATAGTTTCTCAGACTAATTTTAAATATAGTAAATATTGATTAAAATAGCTCCTCCAAGCTCTTTGGGCTCCTCGGTGATGTTTGTGAGCTGGGGGGCGGCTCAGTTCCCAAAGCACTTGCGGCCTAAGCACGAGGACCTGTGTTCAGGTCCCTGACACCTGGAAAATGGTCGGGTGAACTAGCAGAGACACGTCTAGTTATAATTATGTTAATTAGACATCATATTAGAAATATTATAATCATTCAATCATATGTAATATATAGGATTTATAACATATCACACATATAACATAATATATAACTATAACATGTTTTATAATTATAATATGTATGGAACTAGATTGATGGAACTTTCTAGCCAGCCAATTAGCCAATCAATGAGTGACCCTGTCTGAAAAACTGGAGAAATGATTAAGGAAGATACTGACTCTCCCCGTCTGGCCTTCATGTGTATCATACCCCAACCCCCCGACACATGCACACAGTATTCTTTTTAAAGTGGAGACCAAACCTCTGAGAACAACTGGTCTCCTATATGGCTACTTGAATTGAAAGGTTGGGTAACCTTGGTGTTGGAGACACCCACAAATATTGAAAGCAAGACATACAGATACAGCAAAAGCTAAGCAGTCATTGGTCATATAAGGTATGAATGAGACAGTTATATTATTTAGTTTATATTTTATATATAATCATATTAATTAGACATCATATTAGAAATATTATAATCATTCTATCACATGCAATATATAGGATATATAACATATCACACATATAACATAATATATAACTATAACATGTTTTATAATTATAATATGTATGTTATATATCATATAAATCCAATTATATTATTGTATTAATTAGATATTAATAGGCATAGTTTTAACACCTTGCCTTTGGGATGTTTGAAGTAATACTAAAATGTTTTATTTAAGGAAAAAGTAACCAAAATGAAAAATTAAGGCACGGTGAGGATGGATGGGAAATAATTTGGGAGTCTGGAAGCCTGAGTTCTATGAAAGACTGGCCACGTGTAAGCTGGGCTGCTCAGCAAAGGGATTTCTAATCTTGTTCTATGGTTGCTTTCATTATACTGCTTGTTTTATTGATGCCAGTGTTTGATGAACCTGGACTTCCTCTTGCGTCAATACTTAATCCGGGCTTAGCACCCTTCTGGGATTTAACTTCTCCACTGTTATAAAATAGGAGTCAGAAAGCTTTCTAGGCCTTTGCCTTCAAGTAAAGGGAACCTGTGTCTCATGAGCGTGAATACAGGTGACGCTTGCTGACTCAATGGCTTGAAAGCCAGCCCAGGCCAGCGCCAGCTCTGCTGTAATTGGATGCAGAGCATAGCCTCCATTTTTCCCTCCCTTTGATTTCCGTCTTCCATCTACTCCAGTCAGGAGCTCTGTTATGTCTCAGTCAAGTTTTTCCCATTCACCTGGGAAACATGTCCCCTACCCCATGTAATGATCTGTTCTGTCTCTTTAAGAGACAAGCCACGCCTACTTCCTGCCCTGTCTGCTGAGACAGGCTGATCTTTAGCTTCCAGCCTGAGTTCCTTCTCTTTTCCATCTCTCTCTTGAAGAGGCAGCTTCTGCCTTTCCCCACTTCTCCCCTCCCCCTTCTCTCTCTGTCTCTCTCTCTCTTCTCCCCTTTTCCCTTCCCCCTCCATAACCTACTGATTAAATATCCAACTTCACTCTGCATGGCGTGCCTACCCATGTCTCTGTCTCTTGCCCGCCGTGGCATGTCTCCCTGCCCTGGACCAGCCACCACTCGGAGACCTGCAGCCAACTGTGCCTGGGACTGGCTGCTCTGGGGACCTGCTGCCTGCCACCACATGGCCCCCTGCCACCACATGGCCCGCTGCCACTGCTTGGGGACCTGCAGTGTTTCTGCTGCTTGCCGCCGCCGGGGATCCTGCATCATTTTTAATAATCCATTACACCCCACAAATAAAGCAGGCCCCCAATTCATGTGGCCATCTGAGCTCCTAAGCTTGTGTGGTCACGTGGACGAGCCCCTCTCCTGCACTCTGCTCCAATGCCTTCAAACCTTCAAGCCTCTCAGTGGAGCCAGGCCTGGCAGCTTGTGCCCAGGCTGAAGCAGGAAGATTACTACAGGTTTGAGGCCAGTCTGGGCGTAAGCCAAGGCTGAGCAAAGTAAGTTGCTGACTCAAAATTAAAATTAATTGAAAAAATATTAAAAGACACCTTTTGGCTTTACTTAGTCCTGTTTGTTCTCTGAACCAAGGGTGGCCAGAGAGCATCAAGTGTCAGCCTGTCAGACTGGCACTGACTGTCCCATCAGAATTGAAGGAATAAAAACAAGGCATATTAAAGGTCACAAGGGTACCTTGAGAACTGTATCCTGTGCCTTGAAGAAGCCATAATGCAAAGCCGTGACGTATTTGAGACATTGAAGACGTAACCACCAGGCTAGCACAGCGCTGTTCAGTCTGAGGGTCTCCAAATTTCTTAGAAATAGTTTATTCTTTTCCCGTTGCCTTTCAGACATTCCATCTGCGTGGCTGAGATCTCGTTTTCACTTTGTCTCTCACCGCTTTTGCTGTGGTAAGAACGAACGGAACAGATCCGGCTGAGCCGCTGTGCTCTGAGCCCACAGAGCTCCCTCCAGCGAGCATCTCCAGCTGCCTCCATCTCAGCTGGGCTTCTCTTCAGGTCTAAATCGTTCCTGCCTGACTCCTCTGCAACCCTGGGGTAAAACAGAGATGTGGGATCAGAGCTGATATAAAAAGACTACAAACCACTAGAAAAGCAAAGGGGATCTCTCGCTGGATTTGAAATTTAGTTGCGTGATCTTACCTGGCCTTGGGAGTACAGAGTGAAGGGTAGGCGAAGCATTTCTTCGCTGAGCTGGACATATTCAGCGTGCACGGCACATTCTGCTCTTTCGGAAGGACCCACTTCCAAAAAGCTCGCTCTACTGAGTCACTTGAGGCTTGCTCTTGTTTTTGTCTCTTCCGAAGTACAGACTACAGAGTCTGAATCTGTTGTGCAGACAGCAGTATATGTTGTCTGTGAGCAGCTTTGTCGCCTGGCTGTTGGGTTTACATCAGTATTATCAGAATGAAAAGCTGTGTGCAATGTAGCTAATATGCTCTAGAATATGCAAGCCCAGAGATTTGCATTTAGAATTAAGCTGTGAGGCCCTGCACCGCCTACAGATCCAGAGAGAGGTCATAGTTCAGCAAGGAGAGACGGCAGCTTTCTTTCATTGTGTGCTAATAAGCGAGTGGGCTGCTGGAGAGAAAGAAACAGGAACCCGTCAGTGGGCTCCAGAGACCAAAGCCCACATCTGCAATTGCCTTTGTGACCCTCCTCTCTATTGTTCCTGTCTTCGGCAGTAAGAGCATCTCACTTCCACCATAAAAATAACTTTTAATGTGAACAGTATCACCTGTAATCTTAGTTCTTGGATGATCAAAGGCAAGAGGACCACAATTCTTGGTTTACAATTTCTGTCAATAATTATTTAATAATTTTTAAATGCTACATCAACGCTGACTTGTAAAAAGTTCTTGGTGGGTATCAAATATGCCCAGGAAAGTTATACTTCCTAAATGGGACTGGCTAACTAGCAGGGAACGCGTTGGCTTGGAGCAGTTCTGGGTATTCAGCCCCGGCTCTGACTCCCCAGAAAACATTCCTGTGGGGTGGTTTGTGCATGGGCACTTTGCGGCTCTGAAGAGGAGCCCAGGGGGCATTCCGGAGTTTTAAGTTTAGCTCTCTGCTTTCCAAAGGTTTAGAATGGATCCAAATGAAGTCTCTCACTCAACTTCTGGGAGGGAGGAAGAAAGGGAGGGAGAGTTATATCCTGTGAGCAAAAGGGCAGAGAAAGCCATGAACTCACTGTTCTTCTATGCCTCTGACTTGGATGTCAGCTCTTTATCCCCAAGCCCTCACCTAGACTGCACCCACCAAAGCCAACAGAACTCGCTGAGCTGCAGACTCAGACTGGGCTGGGGGTCCACGAAGAGGAAGGTGGGGCTTGTGAGAACGGGGCTGTCGGCACAAGCCATCTTCTCTGGCTCGGGCCCTGGGAGCTGCTGTTTATGACTCACGACCCTTCCTAGTCTAGAACAGTTATCAGTAGAAACCTGCTAAAAGTTCTGCTCACCCATGCTGGCTTCAGACCCCTGAGCTCTTAACGGAAGTCACTCTTTTGCCCCAAGATTTCATTTTCTCATAGCATTAAAGTGAGGTGCTTATTCGAAGATTTATAAAATATTAAATGTGGGTATGTGGAAGTTTACCTGTAGAAATTGCTTCATGAATGCCACTTATTATAATTATGGCCTAAATCACGTGATCAGCTGTCACATAATGGCAGTTCTATCAGTAATGAGCCACCTGTGAATATGACCGATGTGATGCTATAAGATTTTATTGTCTCTTTCAAATCGTTGCTTTGGAGACAGAGTCTCACTGCGTAGCTCACACTGGCCGCAAACTCCTCAGTCTGCCAGCTATGGCTTCTACGAGCTAGGATCACAGATACACGCCACCATGCCTGGCTCTCATGGCTGTTGTAATTTGTGTCAGCCCATTGTTATGTCTGACAAAGACAAAATAGTCCTATGACCTGGTTTCAGAATATGTCCCCATCATTAAGTGACCCGTGACCTGTACAAAGTAAGCTTAATACTTTATAGATATTTGTATGAGACTCAGAACCTGTTTGTGAGGTTCCCGTTGGGCCTGTGAGTAACTGGTAGCTCTTGTTCATCCCAGAACATTGAAGGTATAGCGTGCAAGCTAAAGCCAACTGGCACCAGCATCTCGTGATGATGCCATCACCTTGGGAAACTTAAACACGCTTAGTCATAGGACGTGCTAACAAATGGTACATCAGCATCTGATGTTCAGATGTTCCCGGGTGCTTTTCCTAGAGATGGAGAGAGAACTCTCCAGAACCTAGCAATTCTACAGTGTGAATTCTCTTAGGAGTTTGACTGTTCCATTTCTCTTTGGTCGGTAAGACCACCTTTGAGGACGATACAGTCACTTCCTGTTTCTCTACTAACGCACGTGTTTGAGTAAACAGAAGCCTCCGTACAGCTGAGGTTATCAGAAATGAATATACATCAGGCCGCCATGGCGCGAGCCAAAGGAAAATTAAGTCCTCGTGATTTTTTTAATTACATCATGAACATGAATAATCTCCCTATTTCCACAGCAGTGACGGAACCCAGGATCTCCAGTGTGCCAGCCAAGTGGTCTGCCTCTCAATCATACCCTGCAAAATTAAAATGAGGAAATAGATACAGCTTATTTTACCCTCCAGCCAAGAAATCATACTTCATACGAACAAGTCGCTTACACTTGGTCTTTGATCGCATCTGAAATGCCATCGTTATAAATTTTCATTGAATAATTTCATTATTGTTGTTGTTGTTGGATGTTATTATTGTTGTTGTTGTTATTATTATTGTTTTTGAATGTCCCGAGAAAGAGCATTGCTGTTGACTGAGAGATGGTATGCCTGAGGCAGAGTGTGGTAGTCAGGGGAGGACTGGAAGATCAGGGGCCACAGTCTCACCCATTCCGCAGATTAAGCAAGGCCTTAGCAGGTGGATCCACCTGGCCTCACAGCCATCAAAGGATGGGAAGACCAGGAGCCACTTTGTCCTGCCCCTTCCTTTTTGAGCTCTTGTTCTTGACAAACCCGAGGGAGGGCATGGGATTTGTCTTATGTTTTATTTAGAGCTTGTTACAGAAGGGTTCTGCATTTAAACTAGTACTTATCTGCTACCCCCCAGGCAGTTATGGAATATTCGTCAGGAGTCTAACAGGCAGAGTTGTTTTTAGCAAAAACCTTTCCCAGCAGAAGCTAAGGGAAACCCATGGTAAGGAGAATAGCAGACAGAAACTGCCAGGAGAATAGCTGGGTTTCTATTTTAAGGATGTTTTAATGTATCACGTTCAGATGGATTCATAGCCAGTGACCTGCAAGTAGAAGCCCAAGGCTATAGCATCCCTCTGAGAAGACTCTGGCTCGACTCCCTTTGTCAAGCATCGCGGGGGAGCTTGATCTTAGGAAGCCTGCTTCCTTCCTTCTAGGGGCAGTGGCCTCTCAAGAGATCACAGCTGCGCTACAAGGGTAGCCTGTGGAGGAAGTGTAGACTATAAATGAGTCACAGCATCAAGGGTTTCTGTCTTCAGACTGGCACAAGACCTAAGCCTAAAGCCCTGGGCTTTGCAGGGTGGTACTGGAGTTACATGGGCTGTTGGTGCTGTTGGGTCAGGTGGAATGGGAAGATGCCCAGAAGTGGCCTTATCGTGTCTGATGGTCCAGAAGGCACTCCAAAAGGAGCCATGCTTTCTGATGGATAACCCGCATTCTCTAAGGTGGACAGACCTACCTTCCTCAGTCACTCTGTTTCCTGTCTGCCTGTGAGTCATTCCTGATGCAATTAGGTGCTTCTCACAGGTCAGATCCTATCTGTGTGCTGTTTACTCCACAGAAGTGCAGAAAACCCCTGGCCACACAATTATTAAGTTTACTAATCTAAACTTCGTAGGAGGTAACCAGGAAGTTTTGAGAAATCTGGAAGAGGCTCTCTTAGTAGCCTGCCCTTCTTAGGGGCTTTGGTACTTAATCTCAAAAGTCAGTGAGATTCCCCTCGGACCCTGATGGGGAACCTCCTTCAGCCAATGGCCTTTGAGAGACTGGACCAGGTGGGGCATTTTTGGCCTCTTTTTTGAAGTAAATTTTAAACATTAATTGAGGTCTATCATTCAGGACTGCTGAAACTAACTGAATCCAGTCATGTGGGGTGGCTTTAATGCTAAAAGACCATGACTTTATCATCTCCTTAACAAATGCAGAATGCAAGCCATAAGTTACAACAGCTTGCTTAATTTCTTTCAGATCACTCATTCCTATAGGTCTCCATCTACCTTCTTTGGATCCTTTTGGGCCTTTAGAACTTGATGCTTTGTCAGAGTGGATTACAGGGTGGGAAGGTAAAACCCTGGGAAAGTCATCTCTGACAGCTACTGGTGATGTTGAATCCTGTCCTTGTGCCTATTTTTCTGTTTAATTTTTCAATTATTTTAAATCTTTTTATTATTATCTTTTGTAAAGCCTGAATCTCCTGGCCTGTATATATTTTTAGTGATTTTATTGAGGCACCTAGCCTCTGGTCCTTATTTTGCACATGTGATTTTAAGGTCTGAAGTTTTTTCTTTAAAGGTAACAAACATCTCATACTTGGACATTACTTGAATAGTGTGCAGATTGCCTTCCTGGAGAGATAGTCTTTTTGCTAACCTATCATAACTTTTTAACAAATTTTGATTGTCAAATGTAACAGTATGAATTTTTTAAGATAAGTTCTTAGTACCCTTAGATATGGATTCAATTTTGTCTATAAAATTAATGTTATCCTTTTTAATAGTATTAATTTTTAGGCAACTTTTGATTTTTGATGGTATTAATCCTGTCAACTAGCTGTTTATTATTAGTCTGTAAAGATTGTATCATTCTTAAAAGTGCCATATTCTTTCTTAATGATAGAATATGGATAAGAAAACTGAATTCCAATACCAAATAAATTGAAGTATCACCTTAACCATAGAAGCCTCACATAATACAATCCATAGTATTAGCAAAAAAGTTACTAAAAGTTGCGATATTAATGAAGTCTGCCATATTGATTTATTAATTACCTGTTATGTGATCTGGTAAACCACAATCTTTATTGTCCAGCAGATGTCATGATTGCAGAGTTGTGACTAGAAGCAATGCAACCAGTGGTAACAGGAATGGTCCTGGGCTGCTTTAGTTTTCCACCTTGGTACTGGTTAAATACAAGAGAAATATGCTTTGCTTGACAAATTAAAAGCAATTAAATCAATTCCATACACGGAGCAAGAAAATTTCATAGGCTCAGGGATCTCTTTGAAAAAAAAGGGGGGGGAATTGGATGGGATAATAGATTAGTATGAGCTTACTCACACTAATAATAATAGTAATAGAGTAAATACTTGTGAGTTATTATTTATAGGCAATTACATTTGTATAGCTTCTTGTATATTGATACAAAGTTAAATTACATTGAATATTGTACACATACATGCTTCTACCTCTGCTTAAAACATTTTTTATATATTGATATATATTTATCATATTGCAATGTACATTTCTACCTCTGATCAAGATACTTATACATTGTTTACATTTTGAGGTCATTGTCCTCATTTGTTGCAAGTTGTTTATTGTATAATATTATAATATGAAGTCTTAGTCTTTAAGTTATATAGGTATTAAGAATTATCTCAAGTGAAACAAAGCACTAGATGGGTTAAATAAATAGGAACAGAAGGACAGAGAGGAAGGCTGAGCCCATATGTGGTTAATATGACAGTAAATTTTTTAAAAAAGATTTATTTATTTATTATGTATACAACATTCCTTCCATGTGTGCCTGCAGGCCAGAAGAGGGCACCAGATCTCATACAGATGGTTGTGAGCCACCATGTGGTTGCTGGGAATTGAACTCAGGACCTCTGGAAGAGCAGCCAGTGCTCTTAACCACTGAGCCATCTCTCCAGCCCATATGACAGTGAATTTATGGAGTCATGACCTGTTACAGCAATGGAATGCCCAGATTAACATTTCTGCAGTCCCAGAAACTCACGTTTCTCGGAAGGATGTTACAAGGTATTATAAACAAAGGACACCAGCCATTCAGGCTGTACAAGAACACAAAGCAACTAGCAAACCTTCAGAGGTACTGATGGCCCTACCTTTAAAATGGTTAACTGAGAAACCAATATGGGTTAAACAATGGCCTTTAATAGAAGACAAACTGTAGGCTTTAGAATAGCTGGTACGGGAGCAATTAGATGCTCACCATATTGAAGAATCAACCATCCTTTGGAATTCTCCTGTATTTGTTGTTAAAAAGAAATATGGAAAATGGAGAATGGTGACAGATCTAAGAGCTATCAACAAGGTCATTTGACTTATAGGCCCTCTACAATCTGGAATTCCTCTGCCTTCTCTATTACCAAAAGGATGGCCTCTCATAGTTAATAATTTAAAAGATTGTTTCTTCATTATACCCTTACAAGAAAAAGACAGAGAAAAATTTTCCTTCACAGTGCCTACTTATAATAATTCTCAGCCTACTAGGAGATATCAATGAACTATCCTCCCATAGGGAATGGTCAATAGCCCCATCTAGTGCTAATACTTTGTAAGTCAGCCATTGGAAATAATATGTAAACATTTCCTAAATCTATAATTTACCATTACATGGATGAAGTTTCCTATCTGATTCAAATGCAAATACCTTAGAAAGAATGTTTGAAGAAGTAAAGGAAGTTTTGCCTAAATGGGGATTACAAATTGCTCCTGAAAAACTACCAAGAGGAGATTCTGTCAATTACTTAGGTTATAAAATAGATTTATAGAAAATTAGAACAAAAAAGGCACAAATTAGGAGAAACTGATTACAGACTCTTAATGACTTACAAAGATTGTTAGGAGACATTTCCTACTACAACCAGCTGTTGGGTAACACCTGGTCTGATAATTCATTTAAATAAAACCTTAGATGGTGATAAGACTTAAATAGTCCCATGGAATTAACAGCTGATTCTGAGAAAGTATTAATGGTTATTGAGGAGAAATTACAGGAGGCTCATGTTGATAGGTTGGATCCAAATCTCAATTGCATTCTAGTCATATTCCCTTCTAGAATTTCCCCTACAGGAATTTTAATGCAGAGAGAAGATATTATCTTAGAATGGATCTTTTTTACCACATAAACCAAGTAAAATATTAAAAACTTATGTGGAAAAAGTCTTTGAATTAATTATAAAAGAAAAATTGAGACTTCACCAACTAGCAGATATAGACCCAGAAGAGGTTATAGTGCCTTTTACTACTGACAATTTTTTTTAATATTTCTTATGGTTTATTTAACTTTATTTTATGTGCGTTGGTGTGAAGGTGTCAGATCCCCTGGAACTGGATTTTCAGACAGTTGTGAGCTGCCATGTGGGTGCTGGGAATTGAACCCAGGTCCTCTGGAAGAGCAGTCAGTGCTATTAACTGCTGAGCCATCTCTCCAGCCCCTACTGACAAAATTTTAAAAATTATGGAAAGACAAAGAAAAATTGTGCTAACTTTTTAAGGAGAGATTAATAGCAATTATCTCAAAAGTGATAGAATTAACCTTATAAAGAGAACTACTTGGATTGTTTCCCAAATTCTACATGACACCAATAACTGAAGCCTGCAAATTTTATACTGATGCAAGTAAATCAGGAAACGCAGGTTAGAAATCAGAAGATTTAGGTAAGGTAGAGCAAAGCCCTTACAGTTCTGTCCAAAAGGCAGAGTTATATGCTATTTTCATGGTACTAAGGGATTTTAAAGAACCTCCCAGTATAATTACTGATTTGCAATATGCAGAAAGAGTTATCTTGCATATTGAAACTGCTGAATTTATATCAGATGATACAGAATTTATTTAATTATTCATTCAGGTTCAAAATATAATCAGGAATAGGTTTTGTCCCATCTATATAACACATATCTGATCCCAGGTCTGCCAGGTCCTCTAGCACAAAGTAATGCAGAAAATTATTGATTATTGATTAGAAGTGTGCTGAAGGCCTCAGGATTTCATTAAAAATTATGTCAATAACAAAGGTTTAAAGAAAGAGTTTTCTATTACATGGCAACAAGCTAAGGAGATTATAAAGAGATGCCCTACTTCCTCTTTCTATAACCAAACACTGTTATCTGCAGGGAATAACCCAAAAGGTACTCAAAAGAATGAAATCTGAGAGAAGGATGTGTTCTACTTTACAGAATTTGGAAAATTTATATATATATATACCACACCATTGACACTTATTCAGGTTTTCAATGGGCAACTGCCTTGAGCTCAGAAAAGGCTGATTCAGTAATCATGCATTTATTAGACGTTATGGCCATCATGGGCATACCTGCACAAATAAAGACAGACAACGGTCCAGCATATCTCTCTAAGAAAAGAAAACACTTTTTTGCTTATTATAATATAAAGCATATTACAGGTATATCAAACAATCCTACAGGTCAGGCAGTTAAAGAAAGATCAAATCAAACTATAAAGGATATGTTAAGCAAACAGAAATGGATGGAAAATAGCCCTGGAAATAGATTGCATAATGCTTTATTAACCTTGAATTTTCTTAATTCTAATGAGAAAGGAACAATGGCAGTATTTGAGTTTGGAACTCTCTTATTTGGACAAATGGGGAGGTGATGGGGAGCCTCCTTCAGCCAATGGCCTTTGAGAGGCTGGACCAGGTGGGTGTGGTTTTTTGGTACCAAAAAGTCCATGGGAGTGCCTGCTCAGCCTCTTCCCACTCACCACACCTGGATGTTGGATCTCCTTCCTATTTCCTCGTCATGATTGTGAGTTTTCCTTTTTAATAAAGACCACTTTAGTATACCCTATTCTGAGCTAGCGTGGAATTCCTTTATTTGCAGTCCCCCATCTGACGCGTTCTGCTTCCGGACCCATCACCAACAATGTCCTGCATCACAAGGTTGGGGTAAAATAAATTTCCTTCTTTTCAAAATATCACATTATCTGGGCCCTGGGACTCCCGGGCCTGAGTCCATGCCCATAGGTTCAGAATTGGTCATTTCCTCTGCTACCAGGAATTGGGGCTGAAGCAAGATCTTTTCCAAAATAAGCCTGCTTTCTGGGATTTATATTTCATCCCTCACCCCATCCCTGACTCCTACAGAGTAATCACTCAGACTAATTCTCACACATCAGTCTGAAGAAATGAAGTTCACACACATACACACGCACACACACGCCCTTTAGTGGAGCTTCAGATTTAACACACACACACACACACACACACACACACACACACACACACACACACACACACACGCCCTTTAGTAAAGCTTCAGACCTAACACACATACACACTATTTCTGGAAGGAATGATAACTAGGAGGCACAAGAAAGCCCTGAAATAAAATCTCCTTTGAATTATGTATGAGAAACTGAATTAATATAATCCAACTGCACTTTAAAAACAGAATTTGCCACTTGCTGGACTGGGCCTTATTTCATCATTGAAAAGAAAAGGAAAAAGAAGAGAAGCAAAGAAGTGGTTGTGTTCAGAGGGGAGGGCAAATTTACTTTGCATTTTTGATGCCCTCCTTTAATCTGTCAGCATCACCCCTGAGCCTCACCTAGGCTACTGTTGTCATGGAGATGTACCTCTAGCCAGGTGTAGTAAGGATTATCTGTAATTCAAGCACTCTGGAGCCTCAGGTGGGAGGGTGAAGAGTTTGAGGTCATTCCGGGCTGCTTAGCAAGACCTTGTCTCAGTGAAACACCGAGACATTTCTTTCCAAACATCATTTTATCTGTTTGCTCACCGTTGGTGTGAGGGTGTGCCCACAACAAGGATGTGGAGGTCAGAGGACAACTCTAAGTGTCTCTCTGCCACCATGTGGGTCATCAGACCTGTGAACAAGCCCTTTTTCCTGTCACACCATCTCATTACCTCCGAAGAGCCTTCTTTCACTGAAAGTTTTGTAGTCTTTCAGGCTAAGAAGATGGGATGTGAAGGTCCAACTTTCCTTTCTTCATTCCTGTGTTTGCATTTGTTATGAACTCTCATCTCTCTTTGCTAGGAATAGAGAGGGCTGTTAGGGTGTTATTTAGAAAGAAAAAATTACTTGGGAGATTTTAGTGGTCACACAGAAGAGGAAGGAAGGGGTGAGAGAGTGTGTTGTAGAATATCATTTTAAGATGTGTTCCGTTTATTTATGCTGCAGAACATTTATTTAATGATGCAAGGGCGTGTTGCATTTTTTAATGTTGCATTTGTTTAACTCTGTGAAGCTGTGTTACTTTGCCTGTCAAAAACCCCTGATTGATCTAATAAAGAGCTGAACGGACAGTAGGTAGGCAGAAGAGAGGATTAGGCAGGGTTGGCAGGCAGAGAGAATAAGTAGGAGAAATCTGGGAGAAGAGATCCAGGAGCGAAAGAAGGAGGAGGACTCCAGGGTCTATCCACCCACACAATGAGCCACAGAGTAAAAGTAAGGACAGGTATGTAGAATAGAGAAATATAAAAGCCCTGAGGTAAAAGGCAGATGGGATAATTTAAGAAAAGCTGGCTAGAAATGTCAATCTAAGACCGGGCATACATAAGTAATAATAAGTCTCTGTGTATTTATTTGGGAGCTGGTTGAAGGGGCCCCCAAAGAGTAAAAAATACAACTACAAGAGAGAAAGAGGGAAGGAGGAAGAGAGAGAAAAAAGAGAGAGAGAAAGAGAGACTGACTAATGGAGAGCCACACAGTGGATACCCTTGAGTAGAAAACAGAGTTTTTGTTTATTTGTTTTTGTTTTTGAAATATGAAGGTCTAGGCAGGGAAACCCTGGTTTCTTTTCTGTCCTTGAATATGAGTGTGTTCTTCTGCTCCTGAAGACAGACCTGGCTTATGAGCAATGGAAGGATTTGCTATTGGGTTCACCCTCCCTGCCTCCTCTGTCCCTTCTAGTGACTTACATCATGATAACCCTGCGCCCTGGGGAGTCTGAGGATCCAGGGGGTCCTTGAGCACAGGTTGTTGACACTCTATGCCTAGTTGCCCTTTAATAGAGGTCGCCTATGGAAGATGTTATGATGCAGAAAGAAGCATGGACCAAGGGTTGATGATATTCCCAACCGTGCGTGGAAGGAAGATGGTGGATTTACACATCTTTGAGATGCCTTTGTGTGATGCTTGAAACAACCCTACCTCTGCCATTGTGATAGGGAGCCCCAATCAAACAAGTCAACCCCGACTCACTTGACGTGCTTATGGATCAGCCAGTTGCTATTTCCTGAGCTCCCCTTGCTCACGGGGAACATCTTTTTCTTTGGATTGCTTGATCTTTAAGGGTCTGAGCAGTTGTTTAAATAGCCAGGTTTACAGCCTCAAGTCATTTCAGAGGCTATAATTATGCTGCTGTTTCGGGTCCCTCACCTCGTTCGTGACTCTGATCATCAAGTCTCCCGGTACTCCTGCATGATTAAAGGCGGTAGGCATGGCGGAAGGCTGACAGGGTGACATATGAAGGGCTCTATAAGCTCGAGTTGGTCAGGGAAGGTCAGACACAAGATGCTACTAAAGCTCCAAATGCTGGCACTGTGTGCTGGGTGTGCACACTCCGTCAGTCTAAAGCTGGCACTCTGTGCTGGGTGTGCACACTCCGTCAGTCTAAAGCTGGCACTCTGTGCTGGGTGTGCACACTCCGTCAGTTTAAAGCTCTAAATGCTGGTACTCTGTGCTGGTGTGCACACTCCATCAGTGTAAAGCTGGCACTCTGTGCTGGTGTGAACACTCCCTCAGTCTAAAGCTGGCACTGTGTGCTGGTGTGCACACTCCGTCAGTCTAAAGCTGGTACTCTGTGCTGGTGTGCACACTCCATCAGTGTAAAGCTCTAAACGCTGGTGCTCTGTGCTGGGTGTGAACACTCTATCAGTCTAAAGCTTATACTCTGTGCTGGTGTGTGCACACTCCATCAGTGTAAAGATCTAATGCTGGTACTCTGTGCTGGTGTGCACACTCCGTCAGTCTAAAGCTGGCACTCTGTGCTGGGTGTGCACACTCCGTCAGTTTAAAGCTCTAAACGCTGGTACTCTGTGCTGGTGTGCACACTCCATCAGTGTAAAGCTGGCACTGTGTGCTGGTGTGCACACTCCGTCAGTCTAAAGCTGGCACTCTGTGCTGGTGTGCACACTCCATCAGTCTAAAGCTGGCACTCTGTGCTGGTGTGCACACTCCATCAGTGTAAAGCTGGCACTGTGTGCTGGTGTGAACACTCCCTCAGTCTAAAGCTGGCACTCTGTGCTGGTGTGAACACTCCCTCAGTCTAAAGCTGGCACTCTGTGCTGGTGTGAACACTCCGTCAGTCTAAAGCTGGCACTCTGTGCTGGTGTGCACACTCCATCAGTCTAAAGCTGGCACTGTGTGCTGGTGTGCACACTCCCTCAGTCTAAAGCTGGTACTCTGTGCTGGTGTGCACACTCCGTCAGTCTAAAGCTGGCACTCTGTGCTGGTGTGCACACTCCATCAGTCTAAA
>PVIU01029358.1:0-17672 GCA_004026605.1 Ondatra zibethicus
CTCTCTAGACAGAGACACTCCCAGTGGTACTGTTGGCCCCAGGCCCCCAGCTCTCCCTGTGCACCCCACTCAGCCCCCAGACCTCCTGTGTGGCAAAGGCCAAGAATAATGCTACCAACTCAGTTGGCACACACTCACAGGACAGTGAAGTTGACTTGCAGGTTGCCCCCTTCCAGGTTCGTGATGGTCATGGGAGTCACAGACATAGACTTTAAGTCCAAGCCAGGAATCTCCTTGTCAGATGCTGTAGCTTTTATATACCACGTTCCTGAAACCTGGAGGAGGCACCCGCCCATCAGGACTCAGGTAGACCCCAGGATTTCCCCTTGTCCTTAGCCACAGTCTCTAGCTTACCTCCATATTCTGGACATGTGAAGCATTTCCCAGGTACCCCTTCTATCAACCCATCAAATAATCTACTTCAACCAGGACCACAGCATTGTAGTCACAAACCCTTGCAGGTATAGCACTATCACAGACCCCTGCACTCCCAGAGAATAGTGAAGAGAGATTGACTCTGAACTCTGACCTCCCCCAGCCCTGTACCCAGAACCATCTGACCAGATTCCTTGTGCTGTGTCTGGCATTCCCTCAGAGTAGGCGCTCAAGCCTGGCTCTAAAATGATGTCTCTTTAGATGAAGAAGGAATGGGACCTCCAACCAACAACCTCAGCCCCCAATCTGCCATAACCACCCTCGAAGCCCCTGCCCATCTCAGGCTCACATCTTGACTCTCTTCTGTGGCAGGGAAAGCCTGGGCCTGCAGGGCAGCAAAAAGGCCAAGGCCAAAGCACAGGATCAGGGTCTTCATCTCCAGAGTCTGTGCTCACACGTTCCCAACAAGTCACTGGGCTGGCTGAGGAAGCTGTGCTAGGGCTTCACTCAGCTGCCCTTTATACTGCTCAGCCCAGGGTCCACAGGAAATTTGGCAAGGAGAACTGACCAGTCCCTTCCTGGACATCCACCATGGCCAGCTCTTCAGTGGACCAGATAAAGGTCATTATTGTTGGAAGTTTCTAGAGAACACTCAATGCCCAGAGGACGATGGGGTAGACTTGTAGATTTGCCCTGGCAAGAAATTGAGTCTGAGTTAGAGATGCAGCCTCCCATGTCAGGAGCCCCTGAGGGCGAGAAGAGCAGGAGCGAACCCCACCTGCACACAGTGTGGTCATCCAGCTGGCTGACATGCTCACTGACACAGAGGAGCTCACTGAAGCCAGACCGTCTTGAGCTCCATCCTCAGGAACCTTCCTGAATCCCAGGCCGGGATACTGAACCTTAGATTCATCTTGGAAAAAGAGGAAAGTGGGAGCCTACTATGTGACTCTCAAAATGTGTGCCTAAAGATGTGTCCCCCCTCAGCAAGGTGTGCACTAGCCAAATGCAGAGCAATCATGGCTCAGACATAGAAAGCAAGCAAGCAGGCCTTGTGAGCCCATTTGTACACAGCCATTGGACAGAATCACAGACTGGAGCTGGTGGCTCAGCTGTTAAGAGTCCTTTATGCTCTTGCTGAGGACTTGGGTTAAGTTCTTCACACCCATAGGGTGGCTCACAACCACCTGAAACTCCAGTTCCAGGGGATATGATGCTTTCTTTGGGCTTTCAGTTACCTGCATGCATGTGCTACATATAAGCTCACAGAGACTTACAGTCTGGTAAAGGGCCTAAGGCACATGGACTCCTGTTCCTGAAGCTATCTGATGGCCAGGGGTCTTTTTCCTAAGGAGAGGATTCCTTGATACATGAAGGAGCCTAGGAACCTTCCTATGGCTCCAATACACCCACCACTATTTATAACTTACTCTTCTTGTCTCCCAATACCCTCCAGGTTTACGTCGTTGTCTCGGCAACCGTGTTGTAGCATGTTCACTCTTTGTGGCCCTGTGGGTGACGGAAGACATCACTAGTTCAATTCCAAAAATCTTATACTCAGTCTTGGGTCAGGAATTCTGAATCAATCTCCTCCTGGGAAGGGCTATTTTGTTTTTTTTTTGGTTTGGTTTGGTTTTTGTTCTTCGAGACAGAGTTTCTCTGTAGCTTTGGAGCCTGTCCTGGAACTAGCTCTTGTAGACCAAGCTGGCCTCAAACTCACAGAGATCCAACTGCCTCTGCCTCCCGAGTGCTGGGATTAAAGGCATGTGCCACCACCGCCTGGCTGGAAAGGCCTATCTTTGTTACCATTTGTTTTGTTTTGCTTTTCAAATTTTTTTGAATCTCTTCAGTTTAAAATTCAAGAGCATCACGGAGGAACAGAGCACTGGTCCTGAGGCTGAAGGCAGAGGCACTCAGACTTCCGATGGAATGAAGACTGCAAGGTGACAGAGAAGGGGAAAGTGGGCAGGCAATATGACCCTCTCCTAAACAAAATACCGGACAAAAGCAACTTTCAGTTGGCTTACTGCCTAGCAATTAATGTCAACTTGCTACGACTTAGATTCACCTGGAAAGAGAGTCTCAATATGGGAAATATCTAGATCAGGTTAATCTGTAGCTTTGTCTATGGGATTGTCTTCACTGTTTCTTGACAGCCCACTGTGGGCAACCCTGATGTGGGATTCCCTTCTCTATATGTGTTGCTTTTATTGGTTAGTGAATAAAGAAGCTGCTTTGCCATGTAATAGGGCACAACAGATCTGGAGGGCAGGGGAGTGGGACTAAACTGAATGCTGGGAGAAAGAAGGTGGAGTCAGTGAGATGCCATGTAGCCACCTCAGAAGGAGACAGACACCTGGGAACTTTACAAGTAGAACACCACCTTTTGGTGATGCACAGATTAATAGAGATGGGTTAACTCAAGATGTAAGAGTTATCTAAGAAATATTCATAAACAAATAGGCCAAGCAGTATTGTAATTAATATAGTATCTGAGTGATTATTTGGGTTTGAGCAGCCAGGAAACATACGAGCAGTCTCCACCAAGACAGCACCATTGGGCCCTGAAGTGTATTGGTGAAGAAATCTAGCTGCGTGCTAAGCAAGCTTGCAGCATGGGTGCATTTATTCCTCTTTGTGCTTGACCATGGATGTGATGTGTCTGGACCGCTTAGCTTTCCCTCAGTCATGGACTCTGGCCCATAATTGTAATCAAATAAACCACTTCACTCTGTGGGGGGGTCTATTTTTGTTTTGTTTTTTGTTTTTCCACATTATCTACAACAAAACTTTCCTGTCTTAAGTTGATTTTTATCAGGGTATTTTATCACTGTAATAGAAATGAAACCAGACTGTTGAGAAATGATTTTATCTCCTGGTTTCTGAGGGTTCACTCTGTGATGTCTTGATCCCGTGTGTTTAGGCTGAGTACCATGGCAGTGGGGGCTTGTTGGAGAAGAGGCTTTCCGTCTCCTGAAAACAAGAAGCCGAGAAAGTGAGGAGAAACCAGATCAATTCCTCAAGACACCTTTTAGTAACCTACTTCATTTAACTAGGTCTCATCTCCTAAGGCTTCCAGAACCTTCCCAAATAATATCAACAGGTAAGGACCAAGAGTGTACCACATGAGCCTAAGGGAGATACTTCATATCCAAACCCCTAAATCCCAAAGACACGAGTGTCTCATAATACAAAATGCATCCAAGAGTCTTCCACGTTGTAACTGTTGGTGCAGTCTTCAAAATCTGCAGTGCAAAATTCCCTGTGAGATTCAAGGTAAATCCTCAGCTTTATGTCCCTATAAAAGAAATACAGAAAATGGCATACTGCCAAGATAAAATAGAACAGAAGAGACATCCCCATTCCCCAGGACTCATAAGAAGGAAGCATGGGATCAAAGAAAGACTGAAACCCAGATGGGAAATCCTTAAATCCTATCATCTATGTCCAGCTCTTGAGTCACACAGTGTGGTCATAGCAGCTCAGACAATCCTGGGAAAACTAACCCCTAAGATGTTGGTAGGTACACCCTGGCTTGGGGGTACCTCTCTGGGGCTGGTTTTGTTTGCTATCTGAAGCTCTTATCAACAGATAAGTTTTGTTCCCTACAGCTATAAATTCCCAAGGTAAGCAATACATCATCCTCATAGTTACTCTCTTGGGAGCTGCTTGCAGGAATCCTGATCCTGCTCTTCATTGCCTCGCTTCCTAGGACTTTCTCTGAAACCTGGGTGCAAGCCCCCATTTCTAGGTAAACGTGGATTCTGCATGCCTGCAAAAGCCTCACTGCATACGCAGTTCCTGGTCCTGCTAACAGGACAGTAGATGGGCTGTCTTAGTAGTAGCAGCCTCTAAGTACCTGGGTTACTGAGGGAAACGGATCTGGGGAAACCAATGCCGGAGGCAGATCTATCCACATAAAGAAAATTCTTTCAAATGAATTTACTCTTTTGTGCCCATGAGTCTGCAGTATGTGGGGCCTCACCAGGTCACCAAGGTATGGTTCCCATTGTCTCAATTAAAACTGTTTGGTTTCTTTTCAATGGCTGTGATTTCTTCAGAAACAATGACTTTCTCAGCTGCAGCTTTCCATGAGCTTCTATGACCATAATGCAATTTTTCTTCCAAGTCTTTCTACTCTACATTTGTTCTTGATTTTCTCAGTGAAGCCAACCAACAATAACCATACTATAGTATCAATTCTGGGCTTCCTCTACTAGATTAATTAGTCTGTCACAGTTATTTCAGCCTTCCCCAAAAACCTGGGACATGAACAAACAAGTTCTCTCCCACAGTGTGATGCACACTACCTCAAGCCCAGTTTCCAATAACGATGTCATTTTGATTGACACCACAGGAGTGCAGTCTTTACTGCTGGTCTCACATTCTCACAAGAACACTCCTTACGTCTTTTCCACAGACTACTAGGGCTTCTCTGGGCATCGTCTCCAAATTTGTCAGATTTCTCCCACAAACCAGTTACAAAGGCTCCTGAACCACATTGTCAGGTAGCCACGGCAACAAGTCCACTTCTCCGATATCATTTCTTTTTAAAATATCTTAGGGGCCTGGAGAGATGGCCCAGAACTTAAGAACACTGCCTGCTCTTCCAAAGGTCCTGAGTTCAATTCTCAGCAACCACATGGAGGCTCACAGCCATCTATACTGAGATCTGGTGCCCTCTTCTGGCCTGCAGAAACACATGCAGGTAGAATACTATATACATACTAAATGAAAGATCTTTTTTTCAAAATTTTGTCACATTATTTAATGTTATGTATGCACACGTGTGGACACACTCACACCGTGGAGTGCTCGTGGAAGTCAGACGACAGCTTAGGGGAGCTCACTCCTGACACCACGTAGGCTACAGTGGCCTGACTCAGCTTATCAACCTTGGTGGCAGAGACCTTCACCTGTTCACCTGTTGAGCCATCCCCCCAGCCCCTGGTCTACACAACCTAAAGGAAGTTAGGGTCCATCTGGCTCCTTGCTTCAGAGATTTCAGTTTGTCCTGGCAAAGGACATGGCACACCAGCCTAGTGCACTGTGAAAGAAACACATTGAGGGCTTCACTCTTGGCCTCTCCTTCTTCAGAACCCATTATCTCCTCCCCACCAGACCCCTGCCCTGCTCCAGGGTCCCTGGCTGAGGGATGAGATCATCTTCACTTTAGTTAATCCTCTCTGGATTCCCTTCAAGATGTGTCCACAGTCATATTTTGCTAATGTCCTAGGCCCTTCTCCATCTAATCCAATCTCAGACAGGATTCACAATCACTCTGGGCCTACCTGATGGGTTGTGAGAATATCTTCAGAAATGGCTTACCCAGTACCAAGTCACTGTATGGAACTATCTGCCCTCCCTATGGATGAGGGCACAGAAGATCCCCCCTCAAGTATCTGCCGAACTCTAAGAACAAGGATAGAAAGTTCTGGCTTTTCTATCAAGGATAGAAAGTTGTGTTTATTGTCCAAACTTGTAGACTTCTTGAGTGGTTTGGGTACCCTGTAGGCCAAGCCAGTATTGAAGGCTCAGAGTCAGCTCCCAAGCTTCAGTTCCTCTCAGGATAGTTAAGCCATTCAAAGCCAGCATGACACAGATATGAAGCTGGCTCTCCAGTGATGCAGAAAATAGAATAATTGTATGATACCCACTTCCCCATAAAGGAGCCAAGTCATCTGAAACCAGCACAGCACAGCCATGAGGTTGGCTCTCCACAGGTACAGATGACTGTGTAATGGAGACTCACTTCCCTGTGGAAGAGCCAAGCCAGCTGAAGCCAGCATGGCCTGGGTGTGAGGTTGGCTCTCCACAGATGCAGATAACTGTGTAATGGAGACTCACTTCCCTGTGGAAGGGCCAAGCCAGCTGAAGCCGGAATGCTGTAGATCTGAGACTGGTGCTCAAAGGGAGGCATTGTACAGTTGTTTGGGGTGAGGACTTGGACAGTGTCATTGATGAGCGTGTCTTTTGCTGATGTTTGAAAGGTCAGTCGCTACGGCTTTAAAGATGCGTCCTGTTGCCTGTCACGGCTGCTTACTCAGGGCTGGCGTCGGCAGTGGTGCTGCTTATGGTGGTGCAGGGGGCCACTCTGAGCTCCCCGTCTCCCGACTCCTCACCATCCTGCACCTCCCTTTCCCTGACATCCACATCACCCTAATTGTTCCTTGTCATGGTACAGCTGTCCTCTGACACAGGGCACCTGTCGCAAGCTTAGCCCACAGCCTGAGCCTCTGCTCTCTGGACTGGAATCTAGGTATTGGGCCAGCTTTCATGATGTCTTGAGGGACTTGGATGTTTCCTGACTCGATTCAAGGGTTCTCTGGTGGGCTTCTCTCACAGGTCTTCCTCTGGGGTTCTCAGACATACCCAGTGTGTTTCTCCTTGTTTGTCTGGGACATCGCCTGTGTGTTTCTCTGGCCAGCCCCAGCAGCATAGACAGAGGGACAGATCACTGTATATCCATCAGGGCCTCCCTGTAGATGGAAGAGCATCATTATTCGTGAGGACATTGGCCTATGTGGGAGGAAATGGATGCCAGGCAGTCACTCACAGTGCCACCACCAGCCCCAAAGAGATCCTGCTTCCTGCACTTACGCAATCCCAATATGCACAGCAGGCACAGCACTTCTGTGTGTGCCTCAGTCAAGGGTCAACAAGATGCTGGGAAACTCCAGAGTGGGAAACTTCACAGTACATGAATAGTAGAGGCCAGTGACCCTGGAGGTGGCTGTGGCACGACAACTTGAGTACAGATCAAAAAGATTGGCAAAAAACTATGGTAAAAAGGTAATTTTTCCCAATGAACCACACACTCCATGGTGACCCAGCTCAGATTCAGCGGAGAGTTTAGGGTGGGTTGAGTTTATGAACAATTTTCACTTTTTTCTTAAAAGTCTAAAAATTATCTATAATGCAAATATATATACATATATGAACATTACTTTCTGTGTTTGATTGTACAAATCACCAGGAAATCTGAAATTTCAACAGTGGGAACTGAAGGTCATCTATGTGTCCCTCACTATGTGACAGGCAGCCTTCCCATGAGCACTTTGGCTTATGGTGAATCACTTGGCAGGTGGCCACAGCTCAGGGCTCACAAAGTCGGAAGAAAGGAGAGAGATGATCTTAAATGGTAGGGTGATTCAGACTCCTGGATGTGGGATGGGGTGAGTCTGTAGAGAAGTTGGAACCCCAGACATGCTCAGCACCTGGATGCCTCTTCAGAAGGAGGACGGGAACCCTACTGTGGAGGGCATTGGGCAGGAGATCTGCGTGACAGCATCTGGCAAGAATCAAGGCATTTCTGTGTCCTGATCGATGGTGAATCTGGAATCTGGCGAGCCTCTGGGTGCGCCAGCACCTCGCTCACTGTTTTCAACCTCACCTTCCCTTTTATTGGAAAAAGGGTCCAGGATGGCAGAACCCTGGCTAGACTATGAGGCACTTAAATAGCCATATGCCTTGGCCCCTTCCTCTTCCATAGGCCTTTCTAGACAAACCACAGCACTAACACATTCATGGGGTTTCCCCACAGAGAACTTCCTGCTGTTTGTCTGGGGACCAGCTCAGATGGCAGGATGCACATGATGAGCTTCTCCCACATGGTTCATGGTCTGGAGGGCCCTCCTTGACCACATAACAGTTGTCTGCGTGAAGAGGTGGAGGCCAGATGGGAAGAGACGGGGTCAGGCTTGAATGAGCCTCGGTTTCCCAGGAGATAGCCTTGAGAGGCTCAGTGTTGCTTTCTTAGTGGCTCCTTCCCTGCCTCCCTCCATTTACTTCCCTTCCCCTTACTCCTGGGGACTTCAGTGTCTCTCTGGTTGTACACTTTGGGGTGGGGTGGGGTGGTTGTTAAACTGGAACTCCGGGAGATCAAGGAAGGGAAGAATTGTGTGTTTCCAAATGGTTCCCTTCCTTTCCATTGGTTTGCAGGGCTTAGATGGTCAAAGGGTCAGGATGATCCCACTGGAGATGCCTAGGCTTCTGGAACAGTGGTAAGTGACTGTGAGTTTCCAGCATGAGGTACCCAGGGTAAGGCTGGCACAGCTGCCCCCAGGCAACATCCATGGACATTACTTGGCTCCTGGGTGAAGTAACCTCCAGGCATGTTCCCATTTGTGTGACATTTACTGTGACATGGCACAAGCCATTCTATAAAGTGTCCTGTGTTCAGATTAGCCGTCGTCGGGAGGAACTGAAGGAGAAAGAGCCAGAAAGCAAACACAGCCTTTCCCTGAACACAGTTCCCTCTGTACACAAATATGCTCTGATTGGGACCCCACCCTCAGCTTCCAAACCAAGTGCAGATCCTGTCTCCTCAGTCTCCTGTGACGCAGTCCAGTGAAGTCCAGACAGCATTTACTGAGTCTCGGCCTGGAAAGATGAGGGGCCTAGCTGCTGGTCCTGACCTGCCCACATGGCGGTACCTCTTGATACAAGGAGTGAGACCTGTGATGGAGACAGGCGTGGAGTGGAGGAACAAGTGGCACTGGGCATGGCTCTAAGCTCCCTGAAGACTGAGTAGTCAAGGTCCTTCCTGACTCAGGGAAGCAATTGAGTTAGACAATGTGCTGGGGATAGCAGAGGGCTGCAGAAAGTCACAGATAGACACACAGAGTTGACATGACTGTCAGACACGTTTTCAGGACAGGAAGTCCTGATAGAGACACCGACACAGACTACCCAGAGGAGTTAGGAGCTCAGTGGACCCTGGGAAGCAGAATGATAGCTGTTCGTGTTCAGTGTGTGGTCAGTCAGTCCTGTGTGGTCATGGATCAACTGCAGAACTAAGGACAGCCTTCAGCTAACTCCCTGAGGCTTCTTGAGGGGAACTGTGTCTGAGAAGGAGGACATAGTCTTTACCCTTGGACTGGCATGACTTGTCCTCAGAAATTTAAGATTTCTTGCTTAAAGCCTGTCCTATCAACCACTGTGTATGTCTGTCTGGGGTATGGGGAAGACTCTCCACAGCCCCCTCACAATGAGTCTCTGATCCTCTGCTGCCCTCTGTTATTTTGGGACATTAACTTTCAATAGCCATTAAACACAACACACGGCGGGACTGGAGAGACGGCTCAGCCGTTAAGAGCACGTGTTGATCTTTCAGAGGACCCGGGTTTGATTCCCATCATCCACACGGCAGATCATAATCACCTGTCACACCAGTTTCGGGGGATCCGAAACCTTTCTCAGCCCTCTTTAGGCAACAGGCATGTGTGTAGCTGCACATATACACATGTCGGCAAATACTCACAAGATAAAAATAAGCTAATTAAAAAAAAAACAAACTTGGAACTCCAACAAACAGGATAACATGGTTGGATCATTTCCACTTACATAACCTTGGCTGGCCTCTTCAAAACTCCTTCTGCCCTATGGCCACTATTCCTTGATTCCAGCTTCCTGTGGAACTGACATCATACTGCTTCCTGCAAGCAGAACAGAACTGTTTCAGCCTTCGCTGGCTGTGGAGTTCAAATTAAAATCATTTCTCCTCATTAACTGAAAGGATGAGGGGAGCATGCAGCTTCTGGCCCAGATATCCTTGTAAATTCTGCCAGTAAGTAAGAAATGTGACCGTTCTGTTTCATGATATACCATCAACCTGAGGCTGTACAGTGACAGCCTGCTGGGGTTCAAGGCCCAGCACTCTTGGGACAGGATACCAGATGTTCTGGCACAAAGCCTGTTGGGGATGCTCCTGAAAGCCGAGACCGTATAGTAACGATGGGTGCAGTCTGACATGACTGTTGGTTTTGCCCACCCTGTTGCCTAAAAACCTACACCACAGGGACAGATGACTGTGGCAAACGCCGTAAAAATCACATGAGACATGGACTCCTTGCTTGTGCGTGGAAAGGCCCACACCGGAACAGTCTGGAGTCTGTCGGAGACAGCAGAGCCTAGGGTCCTAGGTCTGCCTCCTCAGCACAGCAAGCTCACAGATGAGGGCTCAGCCACTTCATCTTGTCAACGTTCATCACACTGTGTCTGCCATGAGGCTCTGAGGTCTAACCAGTCGCTTGTGTCAATTTGTGGTCTCTTCACAAGGCACTGCATCCTGGGTGTCCTCTTCTCTCACTCACCTTCTCACCAACTTTGTTCCTTTACTCTCGTTTCTCCGGCTTTTCCCAAACCGTCTATAGAAAACTCTTCATGTTCTTTGCCACCTATCACACACTGACTTGTCCCAGTCTCGGCGCTGGAGACTGCACCTGTATCTTCCCTCGTCTCGGGCCCAGAGCAGAGGGGAAGGGGGCGGGGTGAGGAGGGAATAATAAGAGTATTCTTCCTCCCCCTCCTCAGTACTGTGGCGACTAGTCAGTTCACACCCCCACCCCGATCTATATGGAAGGACTACCCACCTCTTCTGCAGCAAGAAGACATTTCTCACTCCTCAAGAGACAGAACACTGCTGTGCTGGCTAGTTTTATGTCAACTTGACACAAACTAGAGTCACTGGAGAGAAGGGAGCACCATCTGAGAAAATGTTTCCATAAGATCAGGCTGTAGGAAAGCCTATAGGATATTTTCCTAATTAGTGATTAATGGGGGAGTGCCCAGCCCGTAGTAGGTGGGGCCATCTCTGGGTTCTATGAGAAAACAGCTGAATGCTTACTATCCTGGCGGGAGCGGGGCTATGATCGGGAAGGTGACTTTCCCAGAGTGAGGCTTATTCATTGCACTCTGGATG
This sequence comes from Ondatra zibethicus, assembly GCA_004026605.1. Lineage (NCBI taxonomy): Eukaryota > Metazoa > Chordata > Mammalia > Rodentia > Cricetidae > Ondatra > Ondatra zibethicus. Next base: position 11,078 of record PVIU01029358.1, read on the forward strand.
GACTGACCCCTGTGATTTCCCCAAACTTGGGGAACTCACCTGCATAATTTGTGGCAGGGTGGGACCGCCTTCATTCTCTCCCCTGGAAAAAAAGGAAAGAAAAGAAAGAAAGAAAATTAGTTGAACAAGCCATCTGTAAGAAGCCAGTAAGCAGCACTCTGCCATCGCGTTTGCATCAGCTCCTGCACTAACGTCCTTCAGTGATGAACAGTGATGTAGAAGTGTCAGCCAAACAAGCCCTGCCCTCCCCAGGTTGCTTTTGGTCATGGTGTTTCTTTATAGCAATAGTAATCCTAGCTAAGACAGAAGCTGGCACCAAGATTGTGGGGTATTGCTGTGACAGACCTGACAAAATGTGCCTTTGGGAGGATTGTGGAAAGACTTTGGAACTTAGGACTAGAAAAGCCATTGAGTGTTGAAAATTAGTGAGCTGTTGTGTGAGAGCTCGGAAAACAGGAGCTCTGAGAGCAGTGCAGAGGATGGAGGCCTGGCGTGTGAGGTTTCAGAGGGAAGCAAAGATTCTACTGGACAATTTGTGTGAAGAATCTGTGGTGTCTGGTCAGACGAAGCTAAGAAGTTAGCAGTGACTTAGAAGAGAGCAGGATCCCTGAGGTGAAGTCTCCTGGGAAGTGTCTCCTCAGGATCAGCATGCAGATGTGTTCCAGAGGCAACTCAGGTTGTACCTCACGCTGGCAGCCAAACTTGGTTCTGTAAGAGTCACCCAGGAGATACTGCTTTTCAAGACATGCAGGGGTCATAGAGAACAGCTAAGGCTTGGCACTGTGTGGCAGGGCAGGAGTTCCTGAAGAGAGAGGCCAGCAAAGGCCATTGGTGAAAGTGCAGCCCAGTTGCAGCAGAAGACCCAGCAGTCTGGAGATGCCAGCACCGTGGGATAGCCACGACGAGCGACGAGCGGCAGCAGCAGTGGCGTGGAGCCTGCCGGAGCCCAGGAGACAAGCTGGGTGTGCTGCAGAGGGCGGAGCCATAGAAGCGACCCAAGAGGCCCAGAAGATTGTGTGTGAATCCCAGACATTGGTCATTGACTTGATCACACAAATGGAGTTTCATTTTTCCTTTATTCAGACTGTGACTGTACCCTAGTTCTTCCCACTTGAAGGGAGAAAGTGTTCACCTTATTTTTTACTTGGGGATGAAGAAGAAAGGAAAAGCTGTGGCTTAACAGTGATGTGTTTGTGTGTCAAGCTGACAAGGGGTCGATTGTGCTGGCTACTTTTGTGTCAACTTGACGCAAGCTAGAGTCACTAGAGAGAAAAGAGCCGGAACTGAGAAAATGCCTCCAAAAGGCTGTAGGCAACCTTGTACCTGTAGGTCATTTTCTTAATTAGTTGGGGAAGCACCCAGTCGACTGTGGGTGAGGCCAAACCTGAGTTGGAGGTCCTGGATAAGCAGTATTCCTCAGTGGCTTCTGCATCAGCTCCTGCCTCCAGGTTCCTGCCCTGGTTGAGTTCCTGTACTGATTTTCTTCAATGATGAACACAGTGATATGGAAGTATAATCCAAACAGAGAGCCTTTCCTCCCCAAGTTGCTTTGGTTATGGGGTTTCATTACAATAATAATACAACTAGATCAACTGTTTGCCCAGCCTAGGCGCCATAAGCCTAGGGCCCTTTGGAACCCTGAGTTTGTTTTTTTTATTTTGTTTTCCTTCGCTGATTTTCTTATTTGTTTGTATCTGTATGAGGCTGCATAAGTTTATATGCAAATGTGCATGGCAGGGCCCGGAGAGGGGAAAAGAGTGTCAGTACCCCAGGCACTAGAGTTACAGGAGGTTGTGAGCCATACTATGGGAACTAGGAATTGAACACAGATCCTCTGCAAGAGCATAAAGGACTCTAAATAGCTGAGTCACCTTACCAGCTCCAGTCTGTGATTCTGTCCCATTGCTGATTATATGTGCATGTATGCCTGTATACATACATACAAACACAGGCCTTCTTGCTTTCTTTCTATGTCTGAGCCATTTGTAACATGAGGGCCTCGTTTGTGGGGATTCTGTCCTGCCCAGTTCCCACAGCCATTTAGCCCCAAAGAAAATCACACAGAGGTCTCCAGAAGATTATAAACTGATTGGCCCACTAGCTCAGGTTTCATATTAGCTCTTATAACTTATATAGCCTATTATTCTTATCTATGTTAGCCACATGGCTGAGTACGTTTCTCAGCAGGGCAGGTCACATCCTGCTTCTTCAGTGGTCTAGGCAGGACTCGAGAGAGAGCTTCCAGCTTCCCAGAATTCTCCTATTCTCCTTGCTCTGCCTCTACTTACTGTCTGGTTGTCCCACCTATAAATCCTGGCTAATGGCCAATCAGCATTTATTTGAATCATGATTGACAGAATACAGACAATTCTCCCACACCAGCCATCATTGTTCTGCATATGGGCAGGGGCTACTGGACCAGGAACTGCATATGCAGTGAGGCTTTTGCAGGCATGCAGAATCCACGTTTACCTAGAAATGGGGGCTTACACCCAGGTTTCAGAGAAAGTCCTAGGAGGCGAGGCAATGAACAGCAGGATCAGGATTCCTGCAAGCAGCTCCCAAGAGAGTAAGTATGAGGACGATGTATTGCTTATCTTGGGAATTTATAGATGTATGGAACAAAACTTATCTGTTGATAAGAGCTTCAGATAGCAAACAAAACCAGCCCCAGAGAGGTACCCCCAAGCCAGGGTGTACCTACCAACATCTTAGAGGTTGGTTTTCCCAGGATTGTCTGAGCTGCTGTAACCACACTGTGTGACTCAAGAGCTGGACATAGATGATAGGATTTAAGGATTTCCCATCTGGGTTTCAGTCTTTCTTTGATCCCATGCTTCCTTCTTATGAGTCCTGGGGAATGGGGATGTCTCTTCTGTTCTATTTTATCTTGGCAGTATGCCATTTTCTGTATTTCTTTTATAGGGACATAAAGCTAAGGATTTACCTTGAATCTCACAGGGAATTTTGCACTGCAGATTTTGAAGACTGCTCCAACAGTTACAACATGGAAGACTCTTGGATGCATTTTGTATTATGAGACACTCATGTCTTTGGGATTTAGGGGGTTGGATATGAAGTATCTCCCTTAGGCTCATGTGGTACACTCTTGGTCCTTAGCTGTTGATATTATTTGAGAAGGTTCTGGAAGCCTTAGGAGATGAGACCTAGTTAAATGAAGTAGGTTACTAAAGGGTGTCTTGAGGAATTGATCTGGTTTCTCCTCACTTTCTCAGCTTCTTGTTTTCAGGAGATGGAAAGCCTCTTCTACCACAAGCCCCCACTGCCATGGTACTCAGCCTAAACACACGGGATCAAGACACAACAGTGTGAACCCTCAGAAACCAGGAGATAAAATCATTTCGCAACAGTCTGGTTTCATTTCTATTACAGTGATAAAATGCCCTGATAAAAATCAACTTAAGACAGGAAGGTTTCATTGTGGATAATGTGAAAAAAACAAAAAACAAAACAAAAATAGAAAAAAAAACAGAGTGAAGTGGTTTATTTGATTACAATTATGGGTCACAGTCCATGACTGAGGGAAAGTTAAGCAGTCCAGACACATCACATCCATGGTCAAGCACAAAGAGGAATAAATGCACCCATGCTGCAAGCTTGCTTAGCACGCAGCTAGATTTCTTCACCAATACACTTCAGGGCCCAATGGTGCTGTCTTGGTGGAGACTGCTCGTTTGTTTCCTGGCCACTCAGATAATAATCACTCAGATACTATATTAATTACAATACTGCTTGGCCTATTTGTTTATGAATATTTCTTAGATAACTCTTATATCTTGAGTTAACCCATCCCTATTAATCGGTGCATCACCACGAGGTGGTGTTCTACTTGTAAAGTACCCAGGAGTCTGTTTCCTTCTGAGGTGGCTACATGGCATCTCACTGACTCCACCTTCTTTCTCCCAGCACTCAGTTTAGTCCTGCTCCCCTGCCCTCCAGATATGTTCTGCCCTATTACATGACAAAGCAGCTTCTTTATTCACTAACCAATAAAAGCAACACATATAGAGAAGGGAATCCCACATCAGTGTTGCCCACAGTGGGCTGTCATGAAACAGTGAAGACAATCCCATAGACAAAGCTACAGACTAACCTGATCTAGATATTTCCCAAATTGAGACTCTCTTTCCAGGTGAATCTAAGTCGTAGCAAGTTGACATTAATTGCTAGACAGTAAGCCAACCGAAAGTTGCTTTTGTCCGGTATTTTGTTTAGGAGAGGGTCATATTGCCTGCCCACTTTTCCCTTCTCTGTCACCTTGCAGTCTTCATTCCATCGGAAGTCTGAGTGCCTCTGCCTTCAGCCTAAGGACCAGTGCTCTATTCCTCCATGATGCTCTTTAATTTTAAACTGAAGAGATTTGAAAAAATTTGAAAAGCAAAACAAAACAAATGGTAAGAAAGATAGCCCTTTCCAACCAGGCGGTGGTGGTGCATGCCTTTAATCCCAGCACTCGGGAGACAGAGGCAGGTGGATCTCTGTGAGTTTGAGGCCAGCCTGGTCTACAAGAGCTAGTTCCAGGACAGGCTCCAAAGCTACACAGAAACTCTGTTTCGAAAAACAAAAATCAAAACAAAACAAAACAAAAAAGATAGCCCTTCCCAGGAGGAGATTGATTCAGAATTCCTGACCCAAGACTGAGTATAAGATTTTTGGAATTGAACTAATGATATTTTCCATCACCCAAAGGGCCACAAAGAGTGAACATGCTACAACACGGTCGCCCAGACAATGACATAGACCTGGAGGGTGTTGGAGACAAGGAGAGTAGTTATAAATAGTGGTGTATTGGAGCCATAGGAAGGTTCCTAGGCTCCTTCATGTACCAAGGAATCCTCTCCTTAGGAAAAAGACCCCTGGCCATCTGCAGCTTCAGGGACAGGAGTCCATGTGCCTTAGGCCCTTTACCAGACTGTAAGTCTCTGTGAATTTATATGTAGCACATGCATGCAGGTAACTGAAAGCCCAAAGAAAGCATCATATTCCCTGGAACTGGAGTTTCAGGTGGTTGTGAGCCACCCTATGGGTGTGAAGAACTTAACCCAAGTCCTCAGCAAGAGCATAAAGGACTCTTAACAGCTGAGCCACCAGCTCCAGTCTGTGATTCTGTCCCATGGCTGTGTACAAATGGGCTCACAAGGCCTGCTTGCTTACTTTCTATGTCTGACCATGATTGCTCTGCATATGGGCAGGGGCCAGTGCACACCTTGCTGAGGAGGGGACACATCTTTAGGCACACATTTTGAGAGTCACATAGTAGGCTCCCACTTTCTTCTTTTTCCAAGATGAATCTAAGGTTCAGTATCCCGGCCTGGGATTCAGGAAGGTTCCTGAGGATGGCGCTCAAGACGGTCTGGCTTCAGTGAGCTCCTCTGTGTCAGTGAGCATGTCAGCCAGCTGGATGACCACACTGTGTGCAGGAGGGGTTCGCTCCTGCTCTTCTCGCCCTCAGGGGCTCCTGACATGGGAGGCTGCATCTCTAACTCAGACTCACTTTCTTGCCAGGGCAAATCACAAGACTACCCATCGTCCTCTGGGCATTGAGTGTTCTCTAGAAACTTCCAACAATGATGACCTTTATCTGGTCCACTGAAGAGCTGGCCATGGTGGATGTCCAGGAAGGGACTGGTCAGTTCTCCTTGCCAAATTTCCCAGGGACCCCGGGCTGAGCAGTATATAGGGCAGCTGAGTGGAGCCCTAGCACAGCTTCCTCAGCCAGACACAGCTGACTTGTTGGGAACCTGTGAGCACAGACTCTGGAGATGAAGACCCTGATCCTGTGCTTTGGCCTCGGCCTTGTTGCTGCCCTGCAGGCCCAGGAATTGCCTGCCACGGAAGAGAGTCAAGATGTGAGGCTGAGATGGGCAGAGGCTTCGAGGGGGGTTATGGCAGATGGGGGGCCTGAGGTTGTTGGTTGGAGGTCCCATTCCTTCTGCATCTAAAGAGACATCATTTTAAAGCCAGGCTTGAGCCCCTACTCTGAGGGAATGCCAGACACAGCACAAGGAATCTGGTCAGATGGTTCTGGGTACAGGGCTGGGGGAGGTCAGAGTTCAGAATCCATCTCTCTTCACTGTTCTCTGGGAATGCAGGGGTCTGTGATAGTGCTATACCTGCAAGGGTTTGTGACTACAATGCTGTGGTCCTGGTTGAAGTAGATTATTTGATGGGTTGATAGAAGGGGTACCTGGGAAATGCTTCACATGTCCAGAATATGGAGGTAAGCTAGAGACTGTGGCTAAGGACAAGGGGAAATCCTGGGGTCTACCTGAGTCCTGATGGGAGGGTGCCTCCTCCAGGTGTCAGGAACGTGGTATATAAAAGCTACAGCATCTGACAAGGAGATTCCTGGCTTGGACTTAAAGTCTATGTCTGTGACTCCCATGACCATCACGAACCTGGAAGGGGGCAACCTGCAAGTCAACTTCACTGTCCTGTGAGTGTGTGCCAACTGAGTTGGTAGCATTATTCTTGGCCTTTGCCACACAGGAGGTCTGGGGGCTGAGTGGGGTGCACAGGGAGAGCTGGGGGCCTGGGGCCAACAGTACCACTGGGAGTGTCTCTGTCTAGAGAG
>PVIU01029359.1:0-19874 GCA_004026605.1 Ondatra zibethicus
TTTTTTTTTATGATCTTCTTAGCCACCATATTGGCTGTCTCAGTCGTGGTAGGAAAAGATTCTACCCAGCCTGAAAAAGTATCTATAAAAATAAATACTTCTTACCATATCTGGCTGGCTTAATTTCTGTAAGATCTACCTCCCAGTAGGCCCCAGACCAGTCACCTCTGAGCCTCTTCCCAGGAGTATATATGGAGTATCCTGCATTAGTCATAGCACAGGCCTTGCAGCTTTTAACTACTTCTTCTGCCAAGTCAGAGAGTCCCATAATATAATAGTCAGAGGACCTAACCACATCTTTTAGTACTTGGCCCCCAAGTGGGTCAGGTAATGCAAGATGGTAACATACTTGTGTCATTTTTTTTTGTGGGAGGACTAGTTTTCCTCCTTCTGTCTCTACTGCCCCATATGGGGTTTCCTTTACCAGTCCTAATTTGCCCATAACTTGATAGTCTTCAAAGGTGTATCTAAAGTTGGTTTTACTGATATCATAATAATATTTAGGCTCTTTGACTGCCAAGATCATTGCTCCTTGGGCTACCTGTTTAGTAGTTAGGTCTGCCATCTGATTTCCTTTAGCCACAGCATCTCGAGCTTTTTGGTGTCCTGGACAGTGTATGATGGCTTCCTTCCTTGGTAAACGTATGGCCTTGAAGAGGCTCAAAAATTTTTTTATGTCTTTTCTTCCAGATGTTAACAGTTCCCTTTGTCTGTACATTGCTCCGTGTATATGGGCAGTGACAAAAGCATACCTGCTGTCAGTGTAGATGTTGATAGACTTCCCCTCTGCCATCGGTAGAGCTTGTATCAAAGCCACAAGTTCAGCTTTCTGGGCTGACATCCTTCAGGGAGGCTATGCCCAGATTACTTGCTTCTCGTCCACCATTGCTGCCCCTGCCTTCTGCTTACCTTTAACCATGAAACTGCTGCTGTCCATATACCAGCTCGGACTCCCAGGCCAAGGCTGATCCTTCAGGTCATTTCGGGTACCAGCCTCTTCTGCCAAAATGTCAGCGCAATGATGGGTAGGTGAGGTGTCGTCAGTCTCGGGCAGTAGGGTGGCGGGATTGAGGATAGCAGGGGGAGCAAAGGTCACTGGTTTGGTCAACAAAAGGCTTTAATCACCTCCAGCCCTCAACTTTGTTAACAAGTCTCTTTCTAATAAAGGCGTGGGACACTCAGGGATAACCAGGAAAGAATGAGTCACTTGTCCTCTCCCTAAATCTACAGTTAGTAAGGTGGTCTACGGATATTGTTTCTGTCCAGTTGCTCCAATTACTATAGTCTTTGTATTCTTTAGCTTCCCCAATGGTTGTTTCAGCACAGAATGCTCAGCCCCTGTGTCCACTAGAAAATCCATAGGGGTCCCCTCCACAGTCAGGGTTACCCTAGGTATGGGAGAGGGGGTCTGAGCCCTGTCCCCTCTGATCATCTTCTTCTAGGGCCAGTACCTTAGAGGCCCTTCCTTTCTTCTTTGGGAACTCTCTTGCCCAATGTCCTTTTTCTTTGCAATAAGCACATTGGTCTTTGTCCAAGGGGTGCCTCTGTCCGTCTTCACTCATCTTTGGTCTTCTGTTGCCCAGGTTCTATCTGTCTAGGTCTTGTCTTCCCTTTCTCTCCTACCACTGTGGCCAAAATTCTATCAAATTTCTCTCTTGTCTACAATCCCTCCGGTCCTCTCTTTCTTCTGCCTCCCACCCCCTCTCTCTCACTCTCGCTTCTCTTCCTCAGTCTCTCGCTTATGAAACGCTTTCTCTGCCTCCTTGACCAAATCCTGCAAGGTATAATCCTGCAACTCTTCTAACCGCCGTAGCTTTTCTTAATACCTGATGTTGACTGTCCTATGAAGGCCATAGCTACCACTGCTTGCTGACCCTCAGAGGTTGGGTCAAAGGGAGTATAACACCTGTAAGCCTCCTTTAAACGTTCAAGAAACACAGATGGTGGTTCAACCAGCCCCTGAAGAACCTCTCTTACCTTAGCCAAATTAGTAGGGCGTCTTCCAGCCCCTCAGAAACCTGTCCTGAGAGCCCTGCGGAGATCTTGGCAATAAACTGTCAGCCACTCCCTACCTGCTTTAAGTTTGACCTTGAAAATGTACACAGGGAATTAGATAAGGCCCATTTCTGTTTACACATTTTTTTTTACCAAAATCTCTCTTGTTTTTTAGACAACATACCAAAAATCTCTCTTGATTTTTAGACAACATATCAAAAATCTCTCTTGCTTTTTAGACAACATATCAAAAATCTCTCTTGCTTTTTAGACAACATAAAAACTCTTACCAAAGTCTTTTTTGTGGTTTTTCTCAGTGGAGATGTATGGCTACATTTTAAACAAGAACAGCACATAAAATCCTGTACCAGTATGAAACAGCAATGGGTTTTTTATTAACATTAACCAACAATAATTTGTAACCAGCCCCTATAATTGATAACAGATACTTATAATACTTATAACCCATAGGATCTGAGAGTTCTTCACCCGTGCAGCCAAGCCTTGGTCAGCTTTGACCAGAGGTTTGAGGTGTGCAGCTCCCAGGGCAGGCGGAGGGAAATCATCCATCAGCACAGGAGGGGCAGGGTGGTATGCAGCACTAGGGAAAAGACTGTTAACCTCTTTAGGCCATAGCGATTACCCTCAGATTTTTTGTTTAGTGTTTGAAATTCTATTGGGGGTACATCCACCTTCTACTACTGTGTCTGGCAGGCTTGATACCTTGTAACAGCAAAGCTGAATAGCCCAGCCATCCATACAAGCATGCTGCCCCGCAGCCATGTGCTTGGGGCTGAGGTTGACTCTTTTTTTATTGCTCATGGCCCATCTCTGAAGTCTTGTAAGTGGTCACAATATCACAGTCAAAAGAAGTCATGATTTGAGTACATCATTGTCAGTCTAAGTCAGGACAAAAGCACAACACACATTACACAGACATACAGGACAGTGGCCCCAAACAAACCAAAGACACAGCTTCAAGCTGCTTTGTGGGTGTGACCCGCCCCGCTATCGAAATGAGACCGTTATCCACGCATGTCTCTACATAGAACTGACCATGCCACAGAACTGAGAAACGCCACCCGCAAATCTCACCAGAGAACTGAACACGCTACCTGCGCATAAGATAGAACAGAAACTGAAGATACACAGACAAAGGCTAACAAAACTTAGATCAACAAAACCACTGATCCAGAGTCAATGTCACAGTCTGCCCAATCATCAGTCACAAGTAAGACAAAACAAAAGACCGAAGACACACAAACAAATGTCTATCTCCACCGAGACAGACAAAACCATTCCAGAAATACAGACAGCCAAGAGGACATATAGTTCCTCCAATCCAGAACTTCCATATCCTCATCAGCACCCAGATGGGAATCTCCCAGGCATCCCTGGGTTCCTTCTCACCTCCCGGGACATCTCCCAGGGCGGCAGTTGGTGATCTAGCACATCTGCTAATCATTCCCGAAAATACAGAACCTGATCTCATCCAGCACGGAAACACAAAGACACACAATGTCTTACCTCCAAGTAGGTCTTCGGAGATGAGGGTGGTCACCAATCCTGGGACGAGCCCCCAAATGAAAGACCTCCGGATCGAGGAGAGTCTCACTCAAGTCTCCAGATAACATGACCCCCCAGGAACTCACGAGAGACTGTCCTTGCAGCAATCACAGGAGATTTATTGACAAGTACCAGCACTGGGGTTGAGACTCATAGCCCATGCAGGGGAGGAGTTTGACCTCGAGTAGCTGGGAGAAAGGGTTTTTAAGGGAAGAAACCACAACCCAGTAATCCAAAGGGGGTGGGGAGGGCGTCATTGGAAAATACCAGTGATCATCACAAGGGGATAACTCCCTGTTTATTCTCAAGATTATAATCTAACTTTATCTTCAGCTAGTTCCTGAAACAGAGTCACTGACCCGGCTAACCTAGATTTTTTGGCTCTTCTCTTCCTGCTAGAGAGGTCTGGATTTATCTGGGTCTTTCATAAGGTATAAACAAAAGAAACTTAACATTGAATTGACTTTAAAGTAAGTAAATTTTAGTGAGAAGATGAGAAAAATTAAGTGCTTTATTTATTTTTGTTAGAGTAATGTCCCCAAGAAAATTATTCAGGGATTAACAGTGTTCCTTTAAAAACAAATTATTCTAATGCATGTGTTATTATATGAACAGAAACAAACAAATGCACTCATGATCACATGACTGGCGCACAGTGCACTCACTATTCCAAACCACTTAAGATACACCTCAAGTTACTTTGAGTTTGAGATTCCTTTTCTACTTCAGTAGACGTATATTTTCTTTAGATATATTTAGATTTTCTTTTTTAATATGAACAATGTTTTATGGGAAAATGAAAGACAGAGGTTTGGTTTTAATTGAAGAGAAGATGATAAAAATACTAAAACCAACTCTTTGAATAGTCGAATCCTTTCTTTTATTTTTCTGATGGCTTTGAGGTAGTATTCCTCAGTATTTACCTCAAGATTATCTGAGGCAGAATTACTTAAAGTGTTTAAAAATGATAATTCCAATTTCTATAGATATTCTGAAATTAATAGCTCAAGTGGAACCCAAGATGCCATAATTTTTAAGTTTTCCATGGGGTTTAAATGAAAATGGAAGCAGTAGGATATCCTAAAACTTTTTCTAGAAAAGAGTACTCATTGTAGCATTCCTGAACATGAGTCTAGTGTGGAGGTCCAAAGAGGCCAAAGGTCAGAGAGTTTTAGGACTTGATTTTAGTTTGAGATTATTGTGTTTCTAATTCAAACAAAGGTCCCACCTAGTTGTAAATCAGAGTTCTTCTCTCTCAGGGCTACTGTAAACAGCTGTGGCTAGTTGCTGGGCCCCTGCTCCTGAAATAGGGAAGTAGTTGGTTCCTACCTAAAACAAAAGTCTAAGGAACCAACTAAGTTCTTGTTCCCTTTATGGAAATAACTTGGGATTCCACCCAGGAAGTGGTTTGCCCACAGAGTGTTTGGTCTAGGGCAAGAGTCAAGGGCATGAGTGATGAATGTACCCCATGACTTTCAATTTGTATGTTAATACAGTTCTTTTGTTCTACTCCTACCTTTTGAAATCAGGGGTATATTAAGCTGTGGGAAATTAAACAGGGATGAATTTTCAGCACTCACTGAAATTCCCTCCCAGATACTATCCTGTGTGTTTCTGTGTTTTAGTATTTTTGTTCACGTCTTGGTATTCCTTACTATAATTCTAGATTCCCACGCCTCCACTCTGGAAGAAAGGTAATCTTGTCGGGGCTGACCCCCAACAGTCTAGAGGCTAGAATCTAATGCTATGATATAAAAACAGCCATTCACATTGTCTAATAATATAAATGGCTGTATTCATATGAAATGTCACAAAACTCCAGCAACCAGCCAGATTCACTCCATTGGCTGGAATCTGGCAACTCCTTCCCAAAACTGTAATGTTTGTGTTCATTTTCAACCTGTCACTTTTATGTTGACAATGAGTTCAGGAACAAGGCAACTTATAGAAGGAAGAGTTTATTTTGATTTATGTCCCAGAGGGTTAGACATGGTAGTGTCAGGGCACTGGCAGCAGGCAGTCATGGTGGCTAGAGCAGGATGCTGAGAATTCACATCTTAACCACAGCACAAAGCAGGGTTCACATCTTAACCACAGCACAAAGCAGGGAGTCAATGCTTTCAAAGCCCGCCTCCAGTGACACACCTCCTCCAGCAAGGCCACACCTCCCAAACCTTCCCAGACAGCCCCAACAACTGGGGACCAAGGAGTCAAAGGATTGAGACTATGAGGAATACTTCTCATTCAAACCACCAGCCACACTGAAGTTTCATAAGAAGGAATCAAGGAAAGATGCACCTGTCCGTGCTATTGAAGAGTTGGGAGAAATGTAAGAGGAACTACAAATTGTCCTTTGCTGGCAACCTAGAATGCTGTCTGTGCTGTAGCTGTTCAGAAAATGGAATCATGGTCATGACACAACTAGATGAAACTTAGTTATCTTTTTAATTAAAAAGCAACCAGCAGCAGAATTCTGAAATCTCACTGCCTATCTTTCCAAAATGCAAATATCTGAAGATAGAAGGATTAGATATAAAGCACCCTCACTTCCACAGTAGCTAAATTATAGAACCAACCTAGGTATTCAAAAACTGAGGATTGGAAAAAGAAAACATATGTTTACATAATGAAATTGTTTTCAGCCTTAAAGAAAAATGAAGTTATGTCATTTGCACAAAAATGGGTCCAGGTGGGAAATAATATTAAGCTAATTAAAATAATAACTAAAAGAATATTACATATTGTTTTCTCTCATTGTATTACCTGAATTTTTATAAATATAAAAAAATAGTGTAAATATATGGCTTGCAAGGATAAGTGAAACTGTCGGAGAATAAAGAGGAGCAATGGGAAGGTGAGGAATAGAGGGAGAGAGAGCTATAGCAGTGAGAATATTTTCAACATACAATAAATACTTGTAGAAAATATCTTTAACAGAGCACTATGTACAGTGAATATATACAATAAAAACTTTAAAGTTTAAAAATAAAAGTTTAGAGATGCAAATTATGATAACACATAAAGTTATTATTATGTCTGTCTTATTGAAAGGAAAACCAAAAGCAATTTCACATTTTTCAGTAGATACTAAATTATCATAAAACATCAGGGAGAATGACAAACTGAAATTAGAATACAGACATATGACTCTTTATATTTATAATTAGGAGGTTGGGAGGGGCTCAGTCAGTAAAATTTTTATTGAACAAGCATGAGGTCCTGAGTTCAGGTCACCTGCAATCATGTACAAGTTTGTGTGGCAGGATATGTAACTAGGGTTACAGAACCCTAGTCCTTTGCGTGTGATAGAGACAGACTGGAAGATCCCTCACTCTCGCTAGTAGTCGGTATAACCAATGAGAGACTTTGTATCAATAAATTAGGTGAAGAACTATAGAGGCAGACACTGGATATCTACTATCTCTGGCCTACACATGCGTGCACACACGCACACACACACACACACACCTAAAAACAAAAGATTCACAAAAGTAATGAAAACTCAGCTAAGGTAAGACTGAATGTCAAGAAATACTACACATGTCTCTGCAAAAGCTCATGGAGTTCAGAATGCAGTGTATTTCAAAATCAATGTATATGGAATGAAACCTGAGTTTATTAGTTGCCACTAGGAGTCTCCCTAATAATTAGCCCTAAATATCTGACCACTTTTAGCTTAAAAGTCTAAGTGCAAACAAACTCATACAGAAAGTAATGAAACTTAAAAACTAAGAGCATTATGCCTGCTTCTCTCATACATAGATCTTTCTGTAAATAGAAAATCCAGGTAGAATCCAGAGTAATCAACAATGAAAGGCCATTCACAGAAACCAATATAAAACATATAAGAAACAGAGAAAATAAAAATAAAATTAATGTTGTTAAAGAGGACATTATAGCAAAGGTCTCAATAGAAGAATATGATCATGATTAAATATATTTACTAAACATTAAATTTAATCACAAAAACATGCTCTACCAGATTAAAAATCCAAGCTGGTTGTACTCATAATCCTAGCACTTTACTAGGGAAGTAAAGGCAGAGGATTAAGAGTTCAAGGCAAGCTTTGGCTGCACAGCAAGTTTGATGCCACACTAGGCTATGTGAGACCCTTTAAAAAATGAAAAATAAAAATGCAATGAAAAGATATGAAAAATAGCATAGAGTAAGATGAAAGTAGGCCTGAAAGTAAAGGGAAACAATTAAATGATCACATTTTTCATGATAGAAGCAGCTAAGAAGAAAATTAATGAGCTGAGTGGTGGCACACACCCTTAATCCCAGCACTTGGGAGACAGGGGCAGGCGGATCTCAGTGAATTTGAGGCCAGCCAAGTCTATAAAGTGAGTTCCAGGCCAACCAGAACTGCTACACAGAGAAACCCTGTCTTGAAACACCAAAAATTAAAATGAAATAAATTTTAAGAATTCAAAATTCAAACTAAGAAATGTGTCAACCAGATGTGAGTTAAGGGAGTAAAATAAAATTAAAAATATAAAAAAGATTTAAATTAGGATAAGAGTTTACTTTTGGAGAAGTAGGAAGATTTGGGGGTGTTAGTAGTTGTCTGGCTCTTGAAATAGATGGTCTATATGTTCAGGGTCTTACATATTGAGCATATTACATTTATAGTTTTATTTTTCTTCTGTGGGTTTATACTATATTTCAAAACAAATGAAAATGGAATAGAGATAGTATAACAGAAATGAATGGCATTCTAACCTATATACTACTGGTGCATATTAACAGTGCATACTAATGGTGCACTCGGAAAGATATAGAAGAGTAACAGAAAAAGCATTCAAAATTTAATATAAGACAACTTTCCTGAACACAGAGTAATAAGGATAGAATTGAGTAGGAATCTCTCTCTCTCTCTCTCTCTCTCTCTCTCTTTTAAATATTATCAGAAGATGTTATGCAGGCTGCTGAGGGAGAAAAGGCATCAATAGTCTCACCCAGCTAAACTTATGTACTATATGTACTATAATAGCAACCCCCTAGGCAGTATATGCACATGTGTGCATTAGTGATTATGATTATTTTAAGAATAATCACTGCTTTGTGATGGGATCTGAAGACCACTGCACAAAAAGAGAATGTATACCTTATTATGCACTTGACCTGATCAAAAACCTATGGATAGGGAAGTATGAGCCCAAGTAGAATATACTATCTTTGTGTCCCTAAGTGAACTGTTTCCCAAAATGTTGTCAAACTGCCTTCTAAATGTTTACATTTATACCCACTGACCAACATGGCTTCAGTCTCCTGCAGAGTTCATTAATACAAAGACTCATAATTCTGAAAGTGTTGAGAATAAGTTACTGAGAAGTACATAGTCTGTAGTAAGACATTATTATCATCCTGCCTATAAGGCTCTGAGAACATCACAGTGGAGATGAAAGAAATAATTTATGAACTTAAGAATGGGGAAGAGTGTCATTAGATACTGCATTGGATAAGGCATTGTTACATACATAAATACACAGCAGCTATCAAATGGATCCTGTACCACACTGAGCCTTTTAGTCTTCCACCATGGATAGAGTAAGAGACAATGGCTGTCAATGGATGCTGGGAGAGGAGGCATCAAATGGTGTAGCCACTGAGGGACTAGGTAGAGAAAAGAAGAGGTTCAGAGAAAATAAGGGGACACTAGAAGTTAAGAGAATGTGAATATAATCACATAACATTGTATATATTTTAAAAACTTTCAAAAATAATGAAAAAAGAGAAACTTTTCCCAAAATTAGAGAAATCTAAAACCATAGAATAAAAATCTACCAAGACTTGAAAGGAAATAAACACAAATTTCTCACCAGTGGGGTATATCCCAACCAAAAATGTGAATTTCATATAAAAAGAAATTTGCTGGAAGAGAGTATTACATCCCTAAAAGTGTCCATCTCAAAAAAAAAAAACTTGAGAATAATGGATAAACAGTGGCATGTGTGTTAAACTCTGACAATATGAAAACGAGATCATAGCCAATGCAGATCTAGATCTAATAGAATAAAAGTAAGATTACATGCACACACACACACACACAAATACTACATAAAGTCATTACAAAAGTAACTACTACAATAACTGTGTATATATTGTCAATGTTCTAAATTATCATTTATAAAATGCATTTACAAAATCAAGTACAATCATATAACCAAAAATGAAAAGCAAGAGAAATATTACAATATAATATGTTGACCAAACTATGTTAGAAATAAATTCAACTATGTTAATTGATTTATTGAATTTAAATAAATAATACCAAAAGAAAACGTTTCTCATTTTGGACCCATATCAAAATATAATTATGAGCTAATATCAAGAGAAACAAACATTCAAATTTAAGTAAATAATAAAGGTTAAAGTTAAAAAGGAGAAACAAGTTTTTTTGTAGGAATCTACAATTCACTGATGTAATTTTAAGTAAACAAAAAGGTTAGTAAAAGCTTAGAGTGACTAAATAATACAAAATAAAGCTTATTGTTTCAAGTCTAAGTCTGTACCCAGAAAACAAACAAAACCTTCTCAAGTTCTTGCATCCTTTACAAAAATGGATTACAGGGTCAGGGGAGACCCTGAGTAAAATGCTTGCCACACAAGCATGAGGAGTGGAATTCGGATCCCTACGACCCACATAAAAACGGCAGGTGTGACAGCATACGTGTACTTCTAGTGCGTTGGAATCAGAGACAGGACTATTCAGACCAGTTAGCTAGCTAGGTTAGCCTATCAGCAAACTCAGAGCACAAACGAGGATCCTTAACACATAAGGTGGCGGGATCAGGAAAGATACCCAGAACCAACCTCTGAACTCAGCACATGTGCACACACAAAGGCACACAAGGCACATATGCACTCATGTGCACACCACTTTCACATACCCTTCAAACAAGGAAAAACATGATTACATATTAAGTAACCATAAAACTGCAAATTTCAAAAACAAATAGCAAACATACTATTCTACTACATACTATCACAATGATAGCAATTAATATCAAAGCCAAAAGAGAAAGAGTGCCACCAAATGATGAACCAGTTATAAATATTTTTAACAATTCTTGATTACAAAGAGAAAGACAAACTAAAACTCCACAGACATAGAGAAAAATGATAATTATAAAGCGCTAAAAAATGAATCAGTGATCTAAATAAGTATAATTACAAGCAGGAATAGCATCAATATAGAGTATACCTACTGTTATTATCATAGAAATAGAAAAATAAATAAGACACCTGTATTTAAATAAAAGTAGGGAAATTATCACCGATATCAGAGGAAATATTTAATGAACAATCAAGCTACTGCTTTTCAGAGAAGTAGTTAATATTTAAGCAATATAAAGTTTTTTTTCTTAGAAATCTTACATTACTAAACCTAGAAAGATCACATAAATTAATCTTCATAAACAATTAATAAAAAAGATTACATGCCAGGTGGTGGTGGCTCACACATTTAATCCCAGAATTTGGGAGGCAGAGAAAGGCAGATCTCAGTAAGTTTGATGCAAACATGGTCTATAAAGCAAGTTCCAGGACAGCCAGGACTGTTACACAGAGAAATAGTTTCTCAATAAATAAATAAATAAGATTAGGTTGATAGAAGGACATGACAGGTATGAGACAGATAGATTGAAGAGTTTGATGAGTGGAAGGTATAATCAAAATATACATGCATAAATGTACAAAGCTCTCAAAGAAAAGATAATCGTTTTTAATTTAAAGGAAATAGAATGTAAATTAGTGATTCTTCAAACACAAATAGTTACACAAGTAAATTTGACCAAAAATTTTTCAATATATAAATGAGAGGTACAGAAAACTAGAAGGAAGTGGGAGTATTATTATTTGTAAATGTTTGTATTGTCAATCTGCATATCAAGTGAAAACTCTAACGCAGGATAAGGGAATCAAGTACAGCCACTGAGTGAAAAGTATACAGATACATATACATGCTACAAGTAAGCAACAGAAAATTTAACAGCAGAAGATCACATATATAATAGAGGCAGTGAAGCTCTATATTACCAGTAATAACTGACAGGATGTTAGTACTGTAAGGATGAATCACCCTCAGACCCTCCTGCAGTGGATAAAAGTAGCTGTGGAGAAACAAAACAGCATTTTTCAAGCCTGGACAAAATGACTCATATATTTCTGAGTCAATATAATAATTTTTCCATAAAAATTGTGTTCAATACTTTTTTAACTAGATAAGTTTTTTTTACAATTTATGTGGTAAATTAATATGCTAAGATAGTTTTTGTTTGTTTTTAATTCTAAGGAGAATAAGGAAGATCATAAGAGGAAATAACTCCTCAAATAAGAAAACCCATCACAGGGTTAGGGACATAGCACAATGGCCAAGCATTACCTGACATGTGTAGGGACATGAGTTCAGTACCTGGCACAGAAAATAAAATCATATAAATCTAAAAATGCACATAATGTAATCAAATAATATCATAAAATCAAAATGTGACAGAAAGTAAATAATGAGCTCTAAGATCATTTAAATCTAAAAACCTAATTGAATTATTTTAAGTATCTGAAACAAATTAAGACTATAATTCTATCATAAGTTATCCAGGAATTAACAGATTGCTTTTTGGAAAGAAAATTTAAAATTAAGGCTTAGGCAATTTACTTTTTCATTATATATCTTGTTTCTTTTCAGTTTTGTGCTATGATTATTTTCAATCTTAATTTTAAAAAAGTAAAATTTAAATTATGCATACTCATTTTTAAAAAGTCTGAAAATTCTAAAAAGCTCAAAAATTAAAACAAAATTAATTAATCCCATTACCCAGAGTTATACTGAATATAAAATTTTCATTTGTTTCTCTTTGTTCTCTTCATGGTGTGCAACTCATATGCAACATTTATTAGATGTAAATGAATGAACCAAAGAGACAGGAAGAGAATGTCATTGAAAGCATACATCTCTACATGGTAAACAGGAAAGAGGAGAGTAGAAATACAAGGGGAAATAAAAGGAAGCTCTGGGTGGTTATCTCAGCCACATGAAGAGACACCAAGACCACAACAATTCTTATAAAGGAAAATGTTTAGTTGGGGCTGACTTACACTTCAGAGGTTTAGTCCATTATCATTATGGTGGGAAACATGGCAGTATGCGGGCAGGCGTGGTGCTGGAGAAGGAACTGAGAGTTCTACCTCTTGATCTGCAGGCAGCAGATGGAGGCTGTGTGACACACTGGATGTAGCTTGAGCATATGAGACCTCAAGTCAGCCCGCCCAATATCCTGTCTGCAGTTGAAGGAAAGTAACACACTCTCTCCAAAAAGGCCACACCTCCCAATAGTGCCACTCCCTATGAGTCAAGCATTTGAACACACGAGTCTATGGGGGCTGTTCCTATTCAAATCACCACAGTGAAAGCTGAACAAAAGTGTGAAATTTGATATTACTATTATTTAACTACAACTACTGTGTGTTTCCAACACATAAAACTGATTGGTGATGGAAGGGACAGAAATGTTCATTACCCTAATTTGATTATTATATATTATATAAATGTACAAAATTATCATAATGTATACCATACAATGTATAGACATACAATGATATCTCAACAATATATGATACTTCATCTCTAGTCAGCAATTTATAGTTACTATAATACGTAATGTAAAAAATATAACCTTTATTTTAAAAATATGGCATATTGTGAGGTTTTGTTATGTTTACTAAGTCTTTAAAACTGGCTTTCTATGAAACCGAACCATAGGCAGTCTAGCAGAGTTTTGTCTATTTAATGTGTGTATGTGAGGCATCTCTTCCTTGGTAAACATGCACATAACCTCTTAATTTTTAAAAGTAGTACCATAGAAATATGCATGACTTCACCTTTCTCATAGTTAAAAATAACCTGATAAGACTATCAGAGTAAAACCCAAACTTGAAGGATGTTGACCACCAGGCAGTCCTACTTTCTTAGAGAACAATATGGTGTAGCCCCTGCTCATAGAGACTAACGGGTGTTTACTCTGTGAGGGGGGAACAGAGTGGCATTCAAAATACCCTTCCCCTGCTCCAGTCAATGAGCTGCAATCCTCCTAGTCCAGTACCTGGGTCACTTTCTGCACATCTAGGGGTGCTCCTCTCTTCCAGAATCAGAAGAGTAGTGGGCCCAGAGCCAACTTGAGAATACCAAAGACTTATGTCTGCAATAGGTTTTCCTTTGGCTTGTCACACACATAATCACAATAGCCAACTTTCTACTCAACCTCAACATACCCGATACACCTTTGAATGTTGCTAACTCTTAACTGTTGATTCCTTTGGAATCTCTGAGAAAGTTCAAGAGGGCCAGTGAGACATTGTTGGAGTGGTTTAATTTTTTGGCTGGCTTTTACAGTTAAAGAAAGAGAATGTACTTTTTAAATGCATTTAGCTAGAGGGATAAACAAGACCCTACTTTTATCTCAAACATTTTTGTGTTGCGTACTTTAAAAGAAAAGCAACTCTTAATTACTCTAATTACATTCTAATAAGAAAACTCACTTAGAAATTCTAGTTATAATTAAGTGCTTATTTTTAGTTGATTTAGAAAATGGCTGTGACGTTTAACGCTCTGCTGATAAATTATAATATTCCCCATTAACACCATATAGCGCCTTTTGGCCTACTGTTTCACCTTATGCCTTTCAAGTTGTTATGTGGAGGAAGAGCACATGTACGCTCCTTTTTGAATTTTTTATTTCATGACAAATATAAAGTTTTAGACTTGAGGGTGCTTGTACTTTTCATAATATTATGAACATTTTCTGGGCCATTAAAATAATGGATTTGGGTTTTTTTTATGATTGCTATTGTAAAAAATGAGACTATCCTGGTAAGCACTCCTTCCACATTATAATTAGGTTTAAGGACAAAGACTATAAGATCCCACTATGTGGGTTAAAGAATTTAACTTTAGGGACTGGGGAGATGGGTCAATCAGAAAAGAGTTTGCATTACAATCCACCATATCTAAGTTCATATCTCCCACGCTCGCTCATGTAAACTCAGGGCTGGGGAGAAGGAAGCAGGAGGAGACTCACATCTTGTTGGCCAGAAGATTAAAGAAGATACCAAATGCTGAGTTCTAGCAGAGAGAAAGAGTGAGAGAGACAGAGAGGGAGGGGAGAGGGAGGAAGGGAGGGAAGGAGAAAGACAGAGACAGAAAGAGAGGGGGACAGAGAGAGAACCCTTATTGGGGAAAGAGGAAACTTGGGGTCATCAAGCAGAGAACAGGGGCAGGGTACTTGTCCAGATTTCTCGGGGACTCCTGCTGAGAGTCCAGTGTTTAGGGTCTCTGTGGATTCCAGTGGAAAGCCTCACTTCCTAGTGATCTTTTTCTAGAATAAGTTTGAGAAAGCCACCTTGTTAGTATGAAATTGAAGAAGCTGGTTGCCAACTGTCTGCCTTCATTGTCCGAGAGTGACAGTGGCCAGGTATGTGTCCTAAGGACCATGGAAAGCTGTAGGACTAGCTTCTCATAGAAGAAACATTATCCATTCCTGGGGGAGCCTTTCCCAGCCGTGCTTTCCTCTGCGAGACAGGGAACACCAAATGCCAACCAGACAGCAATTGTCTGAGTTAGGTTTCTACTAATGTGATGGAACACTGTAACTTGAGAAAGAAAGGGTTTATTTCTTTTTCTTTCTTTCTATCTTTCTTTCTTTTTTCTCTTTTGGTTTTTCGAGACAGGGTTTCTCTGTAGTTTTGGAGCCTTTCCTGGAACTAGCTCTTGTAGACCAGGCTGGGGTTTATTTCATCTTGCATTTCCAGTGGCACTCCATCACAGAGGCACGTCAGGGCAGGAGCTCAGTTAGGCCGGGAAACTGGAAGCAGGAATTAATCCAGAGGCCATGGAGAAGTGCGATTTACTGGCTTGCTCCTTGGCTCTTGCTCACCCTGCTTTGTTGTATCACCCATGACCACCCTATAGGCCGGGCCTAGCCACATCAATTACCCATCAGCCAAGAAAACACACTAAAGGCTTGCCTACACATCAGTCTTTGTGAATTATTTCCTCATTGCAGGTTCTCTTTCCTAAATACTCTGTGTCATGTTGACATAAAAACTAGCAAGTGCAATAATCTAACAAACTAAAAACTTTTCAGGACTAATCTTATTCACCATTCATTGTTTAAAGAAATGAAAATACCATATTTCCCATATTTGTTATTTTGTTTTTTTTTTCATTTTTGTCAGTAATGTTTTAACATTTTAATGAAGAACATTTACAAAAATATTTTGTGCAGTTCAAACTCATAGAAATTAAAATCTTAGGGTCTGAAGACAACAGTTCCATTACAACTTTCATTTCTGCTACCACTGTGTCTCCAGAAAGATTAAACAAGCTTTCATAACCAATGCATGAAAGTCCCACTTCACCAATCTTTCCCCTACTAAGTATTATCTTTTTCGATGTAGTCCCTATTTAGACAAAGGAAATATGATATCTTACCAATATATTTAATCAGTACTTCTTTCATTATTAACGTGAAATGTATATTGTTTTATAAACTATTTTCTGGGTAAAGCAAATTACCTGTATATGGCCTTATTTTACTTTTTATTTGGATGTTGGAGTATTACTGATTTTTAAGAATTCTGTATCAGTCACATTTCTTGTTGTTGGAACAAAATTCTTGGCAGAAGTAGCTTCAGAAAGTGAGGGTTCACCCCAGCTCATAGTTTCAGTTCCCAGGACCTCACCCCTGAAGTCATTCCAGTAGGACTATGAGGCAGCCAGGCAGCTGTCTGTCATCTAGAAGCAGAGAATGGCATGTGCCACTTTTCAGCTTCCTCTCTACTTCACATCCTGTTCAGGACCCCAGCCCCAAGAATGGTACTACCCATTCAAGATAAAATTGCCTACCTTAACTACTCTAATCTAGAAACTTATTTCACAGACACACCTAGACATTTGTTTCCATGACAATTCTAAACCCCATGAAGTTGGCAATCAAGATAAATAAGCACAGCTCCACCCTTGTCAACATGACATTCAAACACTCACTTTTTAGCTTTTGCCTTTCATTCCTTGTCCCTATAGGCTTGCCACCATGTCATAATGCAAAATATGTCTGGTACTATAAAAAATACCCATAGTTTTTAACATAGTGTATATACATTGTTTAAAGTTGAAAGTCCAAGTTTCTTCTAAGATTTAAGACTGTCTCTATGAGCTTCTGAAAAACAAAAACAAATTCCAAACTTCTGATGTATGTACAGTGGAACTGAATAACGTTCCTATCCCAAAAAGAAGGCAGGGGGCACAGCAAGGACTATCCAAACAAGACTGAAACCCAGCAGAGCAAACATCAAATTCTTCAGCTCTTTTCCATCTGGGTGGAATTATCTGGACTTCAAGGGTCTTAGGTAGGATGTCTCCTCATGTTCTGCTGCCTGCAACGCAACAGATACAGTCTTTTACTTGTCCGGGGCTCTACTCTATATGTGTATCTTACCTCCATCAGCATTCTATGGTCCTGTAATTCATGGTCCTGGCATATTCAATATCCTGGGGTCTCCACTGAAACTTAGGCTTCACCTTCACATCTTCATACAATGACATATCAGGGTCTCCAAGCAACATATCTGAGACTGTCTCACATTGTCTGTACTCAGTGTCTCTTTGAGCTATGGAGCAAGATGCTGTGAACTCCATCTCCTAGTTACTTTTCCATTGTTGTAACAGAACACCATGACAAAGGCAGCTTATAAAAGAAAAGATATTTAATTTAGGGCTCACAGTTCCATGTTCATCATGGCAGGGAGTATGGCAACAGACAGGAAGGCAAGGCTCTAGAACAGTATCTGAGATCTTAGGTCCTTTGCAGCAAGCAGAAGCCAGAGACAGTTAAGTGGGAATGATTTGGGCTTTTGAAACCTTATGTTATGTTATGGACCAATGACAAACCTCCTCACAAGGCCACATCTCCTGAGCCTTCCCAAACAGTTCTTTCAACTGGGGACAGAGCATTCAAATACATGAGCCTATGAGGGCCATTCTCTTTCAAACTACCACACCCTTCAATTTGCATCTTTCATGCTGGCAAAACTAGTCCCACATGGATGGTTCTTTTAGTTCTTGGTGGTGCCTGGGCCCCTTTGATCATGACTATAGGGCCTTTAGAAGCTCCATGGGCAAAATCTGCAAAATTAGTTTTTAGGCAGTTTTTAAGCAGGGAATGGCTTCCCCTGTGCTATCCATTTGGGCTCAATCCTTGCAAATGAGTTTGCATTTTTATAAGTTGGAGCCTTTGATGGATTCATCTTACCTCAGGCACCTTTCCCATTGCTTCTCTTTAATAATTACAGGTTTTTTTTCCTTAGTACTCATCTTGAATACAATTTTAAACTTGCTCTTGCTCTTTGACAAACTGTACATTTTTATATCCTCCTTTTCCTCCTGGAAAGTGATGATCAGTATTATGTAGCAATCTGAATACTATTATATCTTGAAAGTCCATCCAGCAAACACATTTGTTCCTTATTTTCAAATTCAACCATACTCAAGTTCTTATAATCTGCTGACCTGTTCTGTCGCCTGGGAACCCTGTCCCTTTAAGAAACAAGCCCCACCCACTCCCACCCCACCCCTTCTGCCTAGGCAAGTGGATCTCCTGCCTCTCTCCAGCCTGCTGTTTCATTTCCTGTCCCTCTTCTGAAGAGGCTACTTCCTCTTGCCTCCTCTCTCCCCCCCCTCTCTCTCTTCTCCCTCCTTCTCCCCTTCCCTTTCCCCTCCATAACCCACTAAATAAATTCTATACCCAAACTCTCTCTGCATGGCATATCTGTCTATATCTTACCCACCATGGTCTCCCACCACAAAGGGGACCCACAAAGGTCTCAGGAGTTCCATGGCTGCTTCTCATGGGACTGGTTCCCCATCACCTGTTTATAAATGATAACACATGTTCTCAAGACACAGGCAGAATGCAGTCAAATTATTTGTCAGAATATAACCTAGGTAGCTCTAGCTTAGTTCCCAACAGAGTCTTTACTTTCCTCAGAAACCTTATGAGCTCTGTCTTCAATGTATACAATTTCTCTCAGCCCTCTGTGTAATGATTGTCCTGTATCTTTAAGAGACAATCCATGCCCACTCCCTCCCCGCCACTGAGGCAAGCTGATCTTCAGCTTCCAGTCTGAGTTCTCTCTCTTTTCCATCTCCCTCTCTCTCTCTCTCTCTCCCTCTCTGCTCTTCTCCCCTCTCTTCCATAACCACTAAATAAATATCCAAGCTCACTCTGCATGGCATGCCTATCCATCTCTGACCTGCCACCGCCATGTGGCTTGCTGCCTGGGACCAGCTGCCCTCAAAGACCTGCGGCATGGTCTCCTGTGCAGGTCCTTGCTCTCAGGACCCGCTGCCCCCTGCCTGCCACCGCTTGGGGGACCTGTAGTCTTTCTGCCACTGCAGCTACTGGGGATCCACAGCAATTTTTAATAATCCATTACACTCTGGCCTTCCAAACTCTCACCAGAGTCACATGTTAAGCTCTGCTTAAATACTGTACTATTTCTCTAGCCCAGAACTCCAAACCTTTCCACTTTCTCCCACAAACTAATTGCCAAAGCCTAAGACCCACCTGGTCAGGTTTATTATAGCAATAGCCTTACTTTTTAGTGCCAATTTTCTGTATCAACTGCTTTTCTCATTACTGTGACAAAATATCTGGCGAAGCAGCTAATGTAGGAAGGGGTTATTTAGAGTCACAGTTGGAGGGTCTGGCCAATCTGGGAGGGAGGTCCTGCCAGTAGGAGTTTGAGGTGTCTTGCCACCCATCCTCTGTGCTCAGAGCAAGGGAGCTAGTAAGGATGCCCCTCAAATCCTTTTCTCTTCTATTCAGCCCACAGTCCATGGAAGAAGCATTTATGGGGGTTCTTGTTTTCTCAATTAATCTAATCTAGAAACTCTTCACAGACATTCCCAGAGGTTTGCTTCCATCTCTAAGCCCTAACATGGGTCTAATAACCATGTATTTTCTTCCCATCTTTACCATTCCCACTCTCCAGTCACACAGCACATACATGCATTCACACACACTAGCATCCTGCATTCCCACCCTCCAGTCACATCCTGCATTCCCACCCTCCATTCACACCGCAGGTATTTGTACACACACACACACACACACACACACACACACACACACACACACTAATATCCTGCATGCCCATCCTCCAGTCATATCCTGCATTCCCACCCTCCATTCACACCGCAGGTACATGCGCGCGCGCACACACACAAACACACACACTAGCATCCTGCATTCCC
>PVIU01029360.1:0-17669 GCA_004026605.1 Ondatra zibethicus
GAATGTGGCGGCGAAAGTTGGCAGATGGAGAACCCATCAACAATGGCACCAGGACCTATTTCTTCTGCATGTATTATCTTTTTGAGAACCGAGTCTTTTTGAATGCACTCCTTCCTAGGCCGGGAGGGATGGGGGTGGGCCTTGGACTTCCAACAGGTCAGGGCACCATGCCCTCTTTCAAGGAAGAAGGGGGAGGGAGGAGGGGTAGGGGGGTAGTGGGAGGGGACCGGGAGAAGGGGAAGAAAGGTAAAAATTTTATTTCTTTAATTATGTTCTTGAATGGAAAAAATAAAACAAAACAATGTATGAAAAAAAATAAAAGAAAATAAAAAAAATAGAAAAAAAATGAACCCACAGACTCTCATTTCCTGTGGAAACATAAACAAAACATCTTCTCCAAATTAACATAAATTTTGACTTAAATTTTAAAGTCAAGGCATTCCCAAAAGATACATGTTGGATTAATCCAGCAGCATTTATAATCAAATGTCTTATACCAGCTGTTGCTAATTCCTCAGCAGTCAAACAATTCAAAAACAATACAATAGTATACAGTATCAAGATTCTCTGTGTATTTTTTGTCTTTACATGAAAGTTAAACCAGGACAGATATGAGCTAGGAGCTCTAGTTTATCTCCTAATCCCACCTGGCAAGGTTTGGGTTCCAATTCCTAGAGCTGGAATTCCAATCCTAGCTCTGACCTAGGCTGCTGGCTAAAAAGCCTCAGGAAAATGGATTTTTCATTAATTTGTGACCCAAAAGTTGCAAGCCAATTGAAGCACGGATAATGAAAACTCAGAAAGAGAATTTGGTGTTCAGCCTAATGGTCAGAAAAGTAAAACAGCAAGTCACCACAGCCTTGACCTCAGTCCAAAAATGGTGATCCTGCCTCCAGGAATCTCATAACAAGAATGAGTCTTAGAGCTTTTTCCTCCCATCCTATGATCGTCTCTCATTCTGGGAGTAAAGGCATGCACTCCTCAGATTTAATGGATGCACCACCCAGTTTCTATGGCAATTAGTGTGGCTACTGGGATTGAAGTGTGTGTTACCACTGCCTGGTCTGTAAGACTAACCAGTGGGGCTCTTTTCCTCTGGTCTTCAGGCAAGCTTTATTTATTAAAATACAAATGAAATGATACTACATTACTGCATTTTCTAATAAAAAAAAGACTATTTGAATTGCCAAAATCATCTTTTCAGAAATCAGTACACAACCGTGAGGATGACAAATATGGCAGCTATATGATGAAAAACTCAAGGAACTGTCATAAGTTTTAGTATAAATTGTGGAGCACCATATACTACCATCAACCTTATGTTTCTCTATTACCTTGCAGATATTTAATTTTGAAAATAATATTACCTATGGATTTCCAATGTAACATCCATTGCATTGGAAAGAATGTTTTAAGATTATTAAATGTGTTTCAATCATCAAAATTGTTCTTACAACATGAAACTCTCATCTGAGATCAACCTTAAAATCCACAAATGTGTGACTCCATACCCCATGTCTCAAAATAAAAATCCCTCTAATTTGTTTATAGGAACATATGTTCTAAAACTTCAGTAGGGCCTGGTACTAGAGGAATTCCCAGGAATCCAAAAGGATAACTGCAGCTAAGACCCTAAGCAATAGTGAAGAGGGTGCCTGAACTAGCCTTGCCCTGTAGTCAGATTGATGACTATCTTAAAATTCATCAGAAAACCTAGGTTCAACAAGTGATGGAAGCAGATGCAGAAAACCACAGCAGAACATTGCACTGAGTTCCCATAGTCCAGTGGAAGAGAGGAAAGAGTGAGAATACCAACAAAGAGGTCAAGACCATGATGGGGATACCCACTGGAACAGCTTACCTGAGCTATTGAAATTCTACCAACTCTGGCCTTACAGTGAGGGAACCAGCATAAGACCAAACTAGGCCCGCTGAATGTGGGTGACAGTTGTATGGCTGGGGCAGACTGTGGGACAACTGGTAGTGAGACCAGTATTTACTCCCACTGCTTGTTCTGGCTTTTTGGAACCCATTCTCTCTGGAGGGATACCTTGCTCACCCTATATAGAGTAGGGAGGGCCTTGGTACTGCCTCAAAGCAATGTAGTAGACTTTATTGACTCCCATTGGGAAGCCTTACCATCTCTGAGGAGTGGATTTGGGGGTGGGATGGGAGATGGGAGGGGAAAGGAGGAAGGAAGGGATTGATGCTAGATTTGGCATATAAAATGAGAAAAGATAGTTTTATTTAATAAAAAAAAACTTCAACAGGGATCTTTCCATTAATTTCTCATTATTTGGTTCATTCATGAAGTTGCAATGAGTCACAACTTTTCTGGCAAAAAGACTGAAGAAATGGATGTGAGAATGTATTTACTTCTATTTTTGGCAATGTGTGGAGTTTGCTGTCATTCCAATAACTCTAATTACCTTAGTTATAGGATGTATTATAGAATATCATTGAGCCAACTCACCAGGCTCAGCAAAACAGGCTAGAAGACAAAGAACTATAGAGTGACATGCCTGAGGCTTCACTAATCATAATATTGAGTTGAGGAAAAAGAATGTCTGACAGGTATTAAGCAGTCAAAGAGCCTGTGCAGCTATTCTCTAATGTTCACATATTCTAACATATGTAAAAGTATATTTACCCATCATGGTTTAATCATCTTAGAGCTTTCTTGTCAGAGAAACCCTAGCAATCCTAATTATACATTTTTTGAGACTTTCTTAAGCTAAATTTGGGATATTTCATGTAATGTGATAAGTATGTAACAATATTGCATATTTTATTTAAATTACCAAAATTAATTTGATGTCTGACTTATATGTTCCCAGAAAAACAGCTTCAGTTGAGAGAAAATCAGGGTATGAAGTGCAACTGAGGCATTAAATTTGTCTGAAAGTAAATGCTCAAATCACCAACTTCTAAGTGTAGACATGGAATTTTAACAATAACTTATTAAGTATATTTATTAATTTAATTTTCTTTCACATTTGAAAACATTTCAACTTTTCATGTGTAGTTAGAGAATATGTTTAAATTAATTTGCTCAAAATTAATTAGAGAATCTCAGGGTAATTAAAAGAAATATCATGTTGCAAGTATAAAACTTTAGATATTAAGAAATTCTTGTTAACCTTTTTTACATGAGTACTTTTTATATTATAAAATAATAATTAATAAGTTAATTATATATTTGTTAACTTGTATCATTTTACTTTAAAATAGATTGACAACTCATATAAAATATAGCTCTACAAAACCTAATTCTGTTAGTAAAAATTATGTTTCATACATAGAAATAACATCAATTTATTTTAATTTGAAAAATTAATACCATAAGG
This sequence comes from Ondatra zibethicus, assembly GCA_004026605.1. Classification (NCBI taxonomy): domain Eukaryota; kingdom Metazoa; phylum Chordata; class Mammalia; order Rodentia; family Cricetidae; genus Ondatra; species Ondatra zibethicus. The sequence continues at coordinate 3,348 of PVIU01029360.1, forward strand.
ATAATGGATAGAATAATGAACACATGCCACCCCCATAACCCAGAAGCTATCTCCAATTGGTAACCACTCACAAATGAAAATATCGTTCTTTCCAACAGTGTCTTCCTGGAAATACAAAATATATATTTTATTATTGTGAATGAGAGGATTTTATTTCATATAAAGATTAAATAGAATTTCATTATATTTTGTGAATACATGATATTTTATATTATGACATTATTACCAATAATCTTTTAAAATTATATTTATTCATTTATTTTACATCTCTGCTCCAGTTTCTCCACCCTCTTTTTCTCTCATTCCCTCCCCCACTTCCCCTCCTCCCCCACACCACCCCAACCCTCTTTTCCTCTGTTTCTGTTCAGAAAGTGGCAAGTCTCCCATGGGTGTCATCAGGGCATGGCATATTAAGTTGAGGTAAGACTAAGCACCTTCCCTCATATAAGAGTTTGTGTAAGGAAACCCAGTATAAGGAATAGGTTCCCAAAAGCCTGCCAAAGCATCAAGGATAAGTCTGGCTCCCACTTCCTAGGAGTCCCACAAGAAGACCACTTCCGAATTTTCACACATATATAGAGGGCCTAGGTTGGTCCCACATGGGATCTTTAGCTGCTGGTCCAGTATCTGTAAGCTCCTATAAGCCCAGGTAAGTTGTTCCTCTGGGTTCCCTATGATGACCTTGAACTCCTTGGGTAGTACAATCCTTCCTCTCTACAACAGGATTCCTGGAGCTAGGCACAGTGATTAAATATGCATCTCTATACCTTCTCAAATCAGTTACTGCAAGAAGACTCTCTGATGACAATTAGGGCAGCCACCATTCTGATTACAGGAGATGACCAGTTCAGGTTCCTTATCCATTGCTGTTAGGAGTCTTAACTGGTGTCATCTTTGTAGATTCATGAGAGTTTCCCTTGCAACAGGTTCCTACCTGACCTCACCCTGACTCCGGCCCATCAAAGCATCTCTTTCATTACTGTCCCCCTCTTTCCTTCCCCATCCTCATGTTTCCATCCCCATCCTCCACCAGTTTACTCTGAAATCTCTTCTATTTCCACTTCCCATGGAAATCCATCCATCCCACTTTGGGACATCCTTGCTACCTAATTCCTATAGTGATGTGGTCTGTAGCAAGTTTACCCTTTACTCTTAATATCAACTTACAAATGAGTGCATACCATGACTGCCTGGGTTACCTCCCTCTGAATGATTTTTTTTGCTAGTTCCATCCCTTTGCCTTCAAATAGCTTGATGGCATTGTTTTTAACAACTGATTACTAAATACTCCATTGTGTAAATGTACCACATTTTCTTTATCCATTCTTCTGTTGTGGGACATCAATGTTGTTTCCAGGTTCTGGTTATTATGAATGGCACTGCTATGAAACAGAGTTGAGCAAGTGTCCTCGTGGTGTGATTGAGCATTCTCTGGGTATATGCTCAAGACTGATATAGCTGGGTCTTGAGGTAAATTGAATCCTAATTTTCTGAGAAACTAATATATTGATTTCCAATGTAGCTGTAGAAGTTTGTACTCCAAACACCAGTTGAAGAGTGATCCCCTTGCTCCAAATCCTTTCCAATATGATTTTTATTAGTGTTTTGGATCCAAGCCATTCTGACAGATGTAATCTCAGAGTCATTTTGATTTGCATTTACCTGATGACTAAAGATGTTGAACAAATTTTAAGTGTTTCTCTGTTATTTGAGATTTTTCTGTGGAGAATTTTCTGTTTAGATCTGTACTCCATTTTTAATTGAATTACTTGGTTATTTTGGTTTTTTTTTTTCAATGTCAAGTTTCTTGAGTTCTTTATATATTTTGGAGTTCATCCTTTTGTCAGGTGTGAGATTGGTGAATATCTTTTCCCATCCTGTAAGCTGCAATTTTATCTTATTGACAGTGGGCTTTGTCTTACAGAAGCTTTTTAGGTTCATCAAGTTTCATTTATTAATTGTCAGTTTCAGTGTCTTTATTACTAGGGGTCTATTCAAGAAGTTGTCTCCTGTGCCAAGATATTCGAGGGTACTTTCCACTTTCTCTTCTATCAGGTTCAGTGTATCTAAATTTATGCTGAGTTCTTTAATCAACTTGTGTGAAAGTTTTGTGCAGGGTGATAGGAATGGGTCTATTTAAATTCTACTGCATGCTGGCATATTGTGTTGTAAGCACCTTAGCTGAAGATGCTCTCTTTGTTCCAAATGCATAGTTTTGTATTTTTTCTATAAATCAGCTATTTGGATTTATTTCAGGGTCCTAGATTTGATTCCATTGATCCACCTGTCTGTTTATAAGCTAATAACGTACTGGTTTTACTACAGTAGTAGCTCTGATCTAGAAATCAGGAATAGTGATAACTTCAGCAGTTCTTTTATTGTATAGTATTGTTTTAGTTATACTGGGTTTTTCATTTTTGTATAAAAAGTTGAATATTGTTCTCTCAACATCTGTAAATAATTATGTTGGAATTTTGATGGGATTGTATTGAATATGTAGATTGCTTTTGGTAAGATACACATTTTTACTATGTTGATTATACCAATCATCCATGAGCATGGGAGATGTTTTGATATTCTGATATCCTCTTCAATTTCTTTCTTCAAACATTTAATGTTCTTGTCATATAGATATTTCACTTACTTGGTTAAAGTTAACCCAAAATATTAAAATTATTTTTGGGCTATTGTAAAGGGTGTCATTTCCCTGATTTCTCTCTCAGCCCATTTCTTGTTCTTACACTGAATAATAACTCATTTTTTAAGTTAATCTTGCATCCAAACACATATTTGAAAATGTTTATCTACTGTAGAAGTTCCCTGGTAAAATTTTTGGGGCTCACTTATGTATACTATCATATTCTGCATATAACAATATTTTGATGTCCTTTCTAATTTGTATGCCTTTTATCTCCTTTTGTTATCTTATTGCTCCTGCTAGAACTTAGAGTGCTATATTGAATAAATGTGGAGAAAGTGAACAGTCTTCTTGTGTTTCTGATTTTAGTGAACTTGGTTTGAGTTTCTCTCCATTTAATTTGACCTTAGCTATCAACTTGCTGTATATGTCTTTTATTATGTTTAGGTATGTTTCTTGTACCACAGATCTCTCGAAATCTTTATTATGAATGGATATTGTATTTTGTCAAATGTTTTCAGCATCTACAGAAATGATTATATGTTTCTATTTTGTTGTTTCAGTTTGTTCATATGATAAATTACATTGTCAGATTTTTATATGTTGAGCCAAACCTGCATCTCTGGAATGAAGCCTGCTTGATCATGGTGGATGATCTTTTTGATGTGCTCTTGGATTTGGTTTGCGAACATTATATTGAGTATTCTTGCAACAATATCTATAAGGGAAATTTGTCTATAATTCTCAATCTTTGCTCAGACTTTGCATAGTTTGCTTGTTAGAGTGACTTATTCCCGTAAAAGGAATTTGGCAATGTTCCCTCTGCTTCAATTATGTAGAATAATTGGAGTAGTATCAATATTATTTCTTTTTGAAATTATAGTATATTTCTGTTCTGAAACCATGTGGCCTTGGGTTTTTTTTTTTATATTGAGAAACTTTTAATGATAGGTCCTATTTCCTTAGGGCTTATAGGTCTATTTTAGTTGCTTATTTTGTCTAATTTTATTTTGGTGTGTGGCACCTATCAATAAATTTGTCCACTTCTTTTAGATTTTACAATTTTGTGGAGTCAAGGTTTTTAAAGTAAGCCCTAAATATTCTCTGGATTTCCTCCGTGTCTGTTGTTATCTCCCCATTTTCATTTCTGATTTTGTTAATTTAGGTAATTTTTCTCTGCCTTTTATTCAGTTGGGATAAAGATTTGTCTATCTTGTTGATTTTTCTTAAAGAAACACTCTTTTTTATTGATTCTTTGGATGCTCTCTTTGATTCTATTTTGTTAATTTCAGCCCTCAATTTGATTATGCCTGCCATCTACTCCTTTTGAGTGGCTTTTTTTTCTCTCTGTTTTTGTGCTTTAAGGTGTGCAAGTAGTTTGCTGGTGTGAGATTTCTCTAAATACTTTAGGTAAGCATTTAGTACTATGAGTTTTTCTATCAGCACCACTTTCTTTGTGTCCCATAGTTTGGTATTTCGTCTATTCATTTTCATTGAATTCTAGGAAGTCTTTAATTTCGTTCTTTATTTCTTCCTTGATCCATTGATAATTCAGTTGAGAGTTGTTCAGTTTCCATGTATTTGTTGGCTTTATTTTGTTTGTGTTGATGTTGAATTCCAAGTTTATCTCATACCCTTTTGTGTCTGTTGAGATTTGTTTTGTGACCAAGTTTGTGCTCAGTTTTAGAAAAGGTTCCATGAGATGCTGAGAAGAATTTACATTATTTTGTGTTTAGGTCAAATTTCTGTAGATTTATCTTAGGTCCATTTGAGTCATAACATCTGTTAATTTCCTTACTTTTCTTTTTCTTACCTCACTGGAAGACCTGTCCATTGGTGAGTGTAGAGTGCTGAAGTTACCCACTATTTATGTGTGGGGTCTGCTTTGTGATTTAAACTTTAACAATATATTTTTTTTTTTTACAAATGTGAGTGCCCTTGTATTGGGAACAAAGATGTTCAGAATTGAGACTTCATCTTCATGGATTTTTCTTTGATGAGCATGAAATATCCTCTCCCATTGCTTTTGGTTTATTTTAACTTAACGTCTATTTTGATTAGGCATTAAGATACCCCCAACACTTTGCTCGTCATGTCCATTTGATTGGAAAGTCTTTTTTTAATGGTTTTTCAAGACAGGGTTTCTCTATGGCTTTGGATCCTGTCCTGGAACTAGCTCTTGTAGACCAGGCTGGTCTTGAACTCACAAGATCCACCAGCCTCTGCCTTCTGAGTGCTAGGATTAAAGGCATGTGCCACCACCGCCCGGCTGATTGGAAAATCTTTTTCCAGTCTTTTACATTTACAGGTAATGTCTGTCTTTGAAGTTGAGATGTTATTTTTCTTTTATACAACATAAGAATAGAAACTGTTTATATATCCATTCTGTTATTCCATGTCTTTTTATTGGCAAGTTGAGTCCATTGATATCAAGAGATACTAACAAACAGTCTCTAGATTAGTACAGAGAGGTGTGTAGGCTGTACCTGCAAATAAGAAGTCTGCTGGAGTTGTGTGATGGGCTAGCCACAGGCAAGATGATGGGAAGCAAGGGGTAGAGCATCCGAGTGGTTCTCAGGGATGGGGCTCTGACCCATCCAACTGACAGACAGGTCTCTAACCTGCTTTCTGGGGACTGCTATAAACCACTTATAAGGCTACATGTCCAGTAGTAGTTGACCAAAAGACACATATACACAAAAGGAAGAAAAAAAACCCAAAATGAAAGCAAAATAAAAAGCAATAAACAAACAAACAAACAAAAATCCAGAAAGAAATTCATTGTCATCTTTGGAAATGTTATATCTCATAATGATTTGTCAGGACTCTTTCTAATTTTTATTTTACAGTTAGGTCCTTTGCATTTATTTTATGACTTTTGTTTGTGTTTTTATATGGGGTCTCTGTGTATATGAAAGTGGATGCATTTATATGTTTTTTTGAGATATTTCTTTGGCTGTTTTTGATCTTTCTGTTTGTTTCATTCTATTCCAGTTTGTTATTTTATTTAATTTTATTATTATTCTTTATATGCCTGTTTTTTTTTCCCAATGAGTAAGAGCAAAAATGTGGATGTAGATGGTAGTGAAGGTGGGAAGGAACTCAGAGAAGTTGGAGAAGGGTAAATTTTAATTGGAAAATGATGTATGAAAAGATATTTAGTAAATGAAATATATATGGAAAAAATAACAGAGAGGTCCTAATGTGATAAATTGTACTAGGAAGTTGGTCTACCAGTTACACATTTCAAACTTCTTTCACATACTAGATTATCTGCCCTAAACCAGTACCTGAAGAAAGGTAAACTTAAACTTAATTTGGGAAAATTATATCAAAATATATGTATGTTGCTGTTCATTCAAGATCCTTACAATAGTACTCAATTTAATAGTTAAACAGGTATCTCACACAGATGAGTCAATAATAAATTGATGAAATGTGATTATCCTTTCCTGAAATCTTCACTTTGTCTTATGATTAAATATGTGTTATTATCAATGCAATTTTTAAAACATAATGTTGTAAAAAATTCATCTGTTGTAAAAGTATTTTTCAATTGAGTATGTGTATGTTTTCTGTAAAATCTGTAAGAAGTAATTTGTTCATAAAAGTGGTATGCAATTCAAATAGTATTGAATATATTGTTTCAAAACTTTAAATCATTCACTACATTTCCCACATTTTTCATCTCTGACTTACTTTTCACAAAAATGTAAAGGAAGAATTACAACCATCTTTAGGTCTGGAGAAAGGAGGCAATTCAAAGCAATATTAAGAAGGCCATAATCTAGAAACTATCGGGGTTTCTATGTTGCAATAGTACCTTAATAGATCTGGGCCAAGGAGTGCTGCAGAAATCACACCAAGCCACAAATCCAAGTGAGAGTTTTAATGGCATTGGGGGATAGTGAAGAGGGGCCTCTGAGTGGGGACAATAGAGACAAAGACAGAGACAGATAGGAAGGGAGAAAAACAGAACAAGACACAACAGTGATGGCGAAGACCTTTTAAGGATACTTCTTCTGGCATATGGCAGCTGGTAATGATGTGGCATCTGGTACTGAGTCACTGAAGATAGGCTGGGGTGTACCTGGTTCCCCACAGAAACCATAAAAGATAATTTTAAGTATGAAAAAAATCTGTCATGAGCACTGTTTTAATGAAAGCTTAGTTGTCACTTTTATTTTCAATGAATTTTTGGTCCCATGCTTCAAAATATTATACACTAAGCAAACTAGAGTATTCTGCATATAATGATTAAGCATCGATATGCATTGTACAATTAAAAATATAGTCCACAGATACCTATAAATGTTGCCCTTGTTTATATTTCACTCACGTCAACCCATTAATTCTAGTTATGTTTTTTATTCTGTACATTTGTTTACAATGATATTTTATTGGCTTTTAGGGGGGTCTAAGGATTCAATGATGAAATTTCATCTAAAATAAAGAATTTGGAGATTGCAAATAATATGCTGTCACTTTTTCACAGTTAAAGATAAAGGTCAGATATCAGATGCTGGAACTTGATATACAAAGGAGTGCTGAGAATAGAAGAAATAGTCCTCTCTAGAGGAAAGTCCTATTACCCAAGTCATTTATTCAGTACTGAGTGATCAGCCTATAATCATACACATGCAAGTAATAATAACAGATTCTATTTCAGCTCTTAGAAAATTGGCTGTTACATTGTGTTTCCTGAAAATAACAAAAGAGATTCACCCAAAATTCCTCACGAATATGACCGCCCAATAGAAAACTAGGCAATCACAATATCAATAGACATACTAATGTGGGAGAAAACATAGAAACTCCACTCTAGGGGTACCACCCAAGATAAAGGACTAGAGTCAACGAAGGAATGCTAAGTGTTGGAGTCTCCTTCTGGATGTAACTCTTATTTGGCTAGTCACAATAAAAAGTGGTCAACACTGAAATAATATGCAAAAAAGCAACATTACTAGAGTTAACAGATATTTATGTATTTATAGATTATATATGTGTACATGGGGGAAGGTCTGTACATATTAATAACACTTAAAGAAAAAGAAGCCATATATTAGGGTAGAATGGGAGAGTATTTAAAGAGAGGAAAGAGGACATGAAAATAATATAATTATATTTAAAATAAATATTGAAGTATATTTATAATTAAAATATTACGGTTAATGATTTTGTTAGGTTTTCTGTAACTAAATATAATTATATATATATATATATCTTAAAATTTTTCTGTTAAATATTAAATTTCTGGTGAATATCTAAGATAAAAAAATCTAAGAAAAATATTTCTGTGGCTCATTAAATCTGCGAAAACTCTATTATTACTAGAATATGTGCATAATGTTAAATACCTACATCATAAATTGAATATACATATATATAGTTTTCTTTAGCATTAAATTTAAATACTTAGGTCTCTAATTATATGCACATTTCATTTTCCTAAATTGAGACACTTTAAATTCACACACACAGATACATACATACACAAACACACACACACACACACACATATATATCATAATAATATCTTGGAGAAATAAAAAATAAATCAGAAGAATACAATACCTAATGATAAATTCAAATTATTAAAATAACTTACAAATTATCTTCCAATTACCCTTCAAGTTAGTTGTAAGTGCAAATGCATGTTTACTTGTTCATTTCTCATTATGTGGCTAAATTTAAACATTCTTAATTTAAAAGAGGAAACAAGCAGTGTATCACAAAGGATGCCAGTTAAGCTGAATTCTCCTTCGGTAACTTTGAATGCATGATTACTCTGAATGACAATCATAGTAGAACCTACTGTCATTTTGTTTCAAATGTGTTAGGTAGTAATTTGCTACTTATTAGTAAACTGAAGAGGTTTTGAGAATATGTTTCTTTTCCTTAAGAATTTGCCAATATTAACTATTATATAATCATATAATTTTGGATTCTACAGGAAAAACGAGGACTTGGAACTCATTGGCTTCATATTAGGAATTTGTTCTTCATAATATCTGACAACTGTTAATTCTGTTTGTTTTGATTGGGAACTCAATGATTTTGTTCATTCCCTCTCTTTTCTCCTAATTCCCTGTATCATTTCTCTAAGTGGTTAAAGACTACAACTAAAACTTATGAGGTTTATGAGGTCTAGACACACACTTAGTTCACAGCTCATTGCATTTAAGATCGAAGCCAGGAAATAAATCAGGTCCACTGAAGAGAGTGTAATGCATGTTCCAGGGTGTCTAACAAGCAGCATATTTCTGAGCTCCCCTTAACTAAACATGAGCCTGGCAGTAACAACAACAACAACAAAAAACCCTCAGATTTCTTTTCTTCAATTTCTTCCTTTTTGTCTTCAATTAGTGTTATCATCATGGCAGGAAACACGCTGGAAAGTAGGCAGACTTGGTGCTGGAGAGGTAGCTGAGTTCTACATCTCTTTCCACAGGCAGTGGAATAAGAACTGTGTGCCCCTGAGACTGGGCTTAAGCATCACAAACCTCAATACCCAGTCCCACAGTGACATACTTCTTCCACCAAGGCCACACTTCCTCCAACAAGGTCTTACCTCTTACTAGTGCCACTCTCTATGGGATGGGCCACGCATGAAAACACATGAGACTATAGGGTAGATGCTATGCAAACCACCACATTCCACCTGCTGGTTCCCATGACAAAATACAGAAATGCATTCAGTCAAACTTCAAAAGTAACCACAGTCTAAACCCTGTTCAGAAGAAGAGTTCAATTTCTCTTCTGAGACTCATGGAAATCTCTTAACCATAGTCTTCTATAAAATCAAAATCAAAAAGTAGATCATACACTTCCAGTACAAAATAGCCCAGGATATGCATTATCATCCAAAAAGGGAATAAAAGGGGCATAGTGAGGAAATATTGGACCAAAACAAGACCAGAGGCCAGCTGTGCAAAATACAAACTCCACAACTCTGTGACTCACAGGAAAGCACTCTTCCGAGCTCCTCCTTCCAGCTTTGTCGAGTGTAATATATGTCTCTCTCTTGTGCTGCTTTCATTCCCTTGGCAGGCATCCCACTACTCTGGCATCTCCAACATTTTGGGATCACCAAAGAAATCCAGCCTTTTAACAACTTCACACAATGGTCGCTCTAGGTTTCCATGCAGGGACACCTCTGACACATTCTTTACTTCAGCAGCTTGCCTTAGGCATGGAGGCAAATTCCATAGTCCCTTCCTTCTATCCTTGACTCTAAGGCCAAAAATCCATGGCTGAAAATGCTAAGCTCTGCTGTTTCCGAGGACAGGAACCTTGCCTCTTGTTTACTTACATCTTCGCAAGCTTTCTATTTTCTATGCTTTCCTTCATTATCCAAGCTTGGCTGTGCTAGAACTTGATCTGTAGACCAGAATTGCCTTAAGCTTAAAGATCTGCCTGCCTCTGTCTTCTGAGTTCTGGTATTAAAGATGTATGCCACCACACTGGGCTTAAGCTTTCCCTTAATTCCTTCTCATAAACTGTAAACTTAGCTGGATGCGATTTTAACTGAAACCTCTTTTCTCCACCTCCTTTTCCTCTTCAGAAAACAGCAGAGTTTCTGTCAACAAAACAAGACACAGTAAGACAAGATAAAAATCTCTCATAGCATTGCTGCACATTGTAACCCAATAGGGGGAAAAGAGTCACAAAACCCATCAAAAGAGTCAAAATACACTTGTTCCCTCTGTTAGGAGTTCCAAAATAGCACCATGCTAACAACCATAATATATATGGAAAGGACTGGTGAAGACCCATTTAGACTTCAAGTTTGTTGCTTCAGTCTCTGTGAGACCATGAGAACCCTGCTTATTTGATATGGTGGGTCAAAGTTCTCCCAGTGTTCTCAATCCCCTCTGACTCCTATAATATTTCCACCACTTCTATGGTGGGGTTTCACAATCTCTTAGGAGAGCAATCCCTGGAGACCCCCAATTTAGATTCTCTCCCTGCATAGTGTCTGGCTGTGGGTCTTTGTACTCACTCTTGTCTGCTCCTGGAGAAAGACTGTCTAATGATTACAAGACAAAGCACATACCTATGAGGACAATAGAATATCACTAGGAATCATTTCACTAAATTTTAATAGATTTCTTTGGTTCTACCCTAGGTCTCTGGATAGCCAGTTTCTTGTTCCTGGACATCAGGTTGATGTAGGAGGGTCTTCTGTTTGTATATTGATGTCATTGGTTAAATAAAGAAAACTGCCTTGGCCTTTTGATAGGGCAGCCCTTAGGTGGGCAGAGTAGACAGAACGGGAATGCTGTGAGAGAGAAGGCAGAGTGGCAGACGCCATGCTTCTCCAGCACAAGATGGACACTGGTTAGACTCATGCTGGTAAGCCACAACTCAAGTGGCAATACACATTAATGGAGATGGGCTAAAATAATATGTGAGAGTTAGCCAATAAGAGGCTAGAGATAATGGGTGAGGCAGTATTTAAATGAGTACAGTTTCCGTGTAATTATTTCGGGTACGCACCAGGAGCCTGGTGGCACAAGGGGAAGCAGGAGCAGGGAACGCAGCCTGAGCCCCTCATTGCTACACCAGGTAGTGAAGGTCATGTGCTTCCTCTCACATCATGGGTCTGAAGTTAAACCAAACATTAATTAACCACACCTACATGTTCTATACTACCAAATGCCCCAGCACATTTTGCAGGCTGGACAGATTGTAGGTGAGAGACTGGTTTCCAGGTTTCTCTTTCCATAGCTTTAAGAGTACTTTTTCATGCCTAACATTTGCAAATATCTCATATTAGTAGCTTCACAGTACACCTGGAACTTCTGGAAATAAAAAAGAAAGAAAATTATCCAAGAGGAGCATATTTCAAGAAATAATCAAACTGATGGCTAAAATTATTAAAACAGAAACAAGGACAGTAACATGAATCAATGGTTCCAAGAGTTGATTCTCTGAGAAAAATCAATAAGATAGGCAAATCCTTATTCAAAGTAACTAAAGGATGAGGAGAGAATGTCTATATTAACAAAATAAGAAATGAAAAGGTGATGTGGGATTCCCTCTGATGCTGTCAAATGTTTTATTAATAACACATTTTAATATTCTATTAATTTGGAATATTGTTTCTATTGGTTAAGAAAGAAGCATCTTTGGCCTATGGCAGGACAGAATCGAGCTAGCTGGGAAATCTAAACTGAATGCAGGGAGAAGAAGGTAGAGTCAGACAGATGCCATGTAGCTGCCAAAAGGAGAAGCTGGAATCTTACCAGTAGGCCACAGCCTTGTAGTGATACATGGATTAATAGAAATGGGTTAATTTAAAATGTAAGACCTAGTTAGAAATATTCCTGAGCCTTTGGCCAAACAGTGTTGTAATTTGTATAGTTTTTGTGTGATTATATGGGTGTAGGCAGCCTGGAAGTGAACACACAGCCTCCATTTACAAAAAGGGGGACATAACAACAGACATAAAGGAAATTCAGAAACTCATGAGGAAATACTTTAAATATATCCAAATAGTCTTTATTGGTAAAACTTGTCAAAGTTAAATCAAGATGAGACATTGTTATGTAGTCTTAAGTTACTATGGAATCTTGAGATAATAAAACTTTGAAAGAAGTCAAACTTCATTTTATTTCACAATAGAGATTTCTTGACCTATTACATGCTATATTGTTCTGTGTTAGATGATAAAACACTGTACATTTCCTTCACGGTAATCAAAGAAAGAGAGGAAGGTGGTTTTTACAGTGCCTCAAAGGGGACACCTCCCATGACTTAGTCTTTTTTTGCTAGCCTCATCTTCTTGAGGATCAAGTACCTCCCAAGAGGATAGTGACTTCACCTTCCACATGTGAGCTTTCATGGATCTAAGGTTATCTAAGCTATAGATACAATATTTCCAAAATGTTGTCTTTTGTCTATGAATAATACTTTAATAACTTGCTATGCCATGGTGTAATGAAATATGAAAAAATGCAATAACATAAACAACATAAGGGAAGTTATTTCTAGTCTCCTTTCTTATAATGACACCAATAAAACTGAATTTAATCCTCCAGGTAATGATTTCTCATCAATATAATTACCTCTCACTAACCCCATTTCTTTATTTCAATTTTATTTCCATTTTTCTACTTTTACTAACCATAGATCTTTTATCATACAATAAAATATAAATACATTATGCCTTCTTTATACCTCTCACAGTTTCTCCCCACCTCCTTTCAAATATGGGTCTACCCCATTTCTGTTATTTATTAGAAAGGGACAAGCTTCTAAGAGCTAACAATCAAACATAGCAAAATAAAATATGAGGTAAAAGAAAAACTATCATATCAAAGTTAAATAAGACAAGCCAATAGATAGAGCCCCAAGAAAAGGCACAGGAATCAACAAACCACCCATTTACATCTTCAATAATCATTTAAATACTTACTGAAAGCTATAGTACATATGAAGAAGATCTGGTATACACCCATCTAGGCCCTTCAGTTTCTGTTTCAGTCTCTAGATCACATGAGCTTTGCTAAGTTGTTTGAGAGAACTGTGCTTTCCTCCTATCCTCTATCCATTCTGTCTCCCTCACTGCTCCTTCCTCCTCTTGGGGATTTCCTGAACTCTGAGAGGAATGATTTGCTTGTAATACCTTGCTTACAGCTGTTTGTTTCAAAATCTAAGTCTCCGTTTCTCTATCTGTCTCTTTCTCTCTCTCTCTCATGTGTGTGTGTGTGTTTCTATGTATGTAATGAATGACTGTCTCTATATTTGTTCCCATCTGCTCCAGGAGGAAGTATTTCTGATAATGGCAGAATAAGGTGCCATTAATCTGCTATGAGTAAAGCAGAATATTATTAGGGGTCATTTTGTTGTTGCTTTTTTTTTTTTATTTCTGACCAGTAGTATTTGGTTTTACCCTAGGTCTTTGAGCTATCTAGACACTGATTCTTGGTTACCCAATCATACATGGGTTCCATCTCATGGAACAGGCTTTTAGTCAACTCAGAAATTGGTTGGTTACTCACAATTTTTTTTCGGTTTTTCAAGACAGGGTTTCGCTGTAGTTTTGGGGGCCTGTCCTGGAGCTAGCTCTTGTAGACCAGGTTGGTCTCGAACTCACAGAGATAGGCCTGCCTCTGCCTCCCAAGTGCTAGGATTAAAGGCTTGTTCCACCACCACCCACCTACTCACACAAAATTTGTGCCACCATTGCCCTAGCATATATTGCAAGCAGGATAGGCCGCAGATCGAAGGTTTTGTATTTGGTTCGTGTTTACTATTTTCTTTTGGTAGCCTGCAGAATATCTTTCAGTTTTATAGAACATGGGAGTGAAGACACCAGCACGACCTCTCCATCTTCTGAGTTTTGTGTGTGCTGTCTTCTTCAAAGTGGCCTTGCGGTTAGTTGCCTGTTGTCTTGGCAATAGCCTGATATTTCAATGGGACCTTTGTAGCCAACAACTCAGTTAGATGAAATCAAGTCCTGTGAAGAGAAACATCCTTTGGAGACAATAAATGGCTTGTTAGAGACTGCATTGGGGGGCGGGGGGAGGGGAGAGGGGGAAGGAGAAGGGAGAAGGGAGGGACTGGGGAGAGATTGGGGGAGTAGGAAGGTGGAGATGGAGGAAAGGTGGATGTTGGAGAAGGGAATAAGATATCTACATTATTGGAGTCATTTTAGGACTGGCAAGATACTTGGCTCT